>MJUU01045629.1:23652-44801 GCA_002080025.1 Modiolus philippinarum
AGGTTGTCTTTTTAACTTTGACAAAGATAGCGCCTACTAGCCGCTCAGGTTGTCTTTTTAACTTTGACAAAGATAGCACCTACTAGCCGCTCCTAGCTAAAGCCATATCGTATATTTAAATATTATTTTATATGTACAAAACTTTTTCATAAAATAATTAAGAAACAAATATAGACTACATACTCCAGGACCACTATCTTGAAAAAGAAGAGCATTAAACAAAACACGATGTAGAAAGATTGGTCAATGAGTCTGCTGTTAAAAATCTCGCACCACAGAAGAAAAATCAAGCTCAAAACGATCCATGGATTTTGTAAAAATTTCATGTACTTCAGTTAACGTCTGCAGTATTAATAAAAGTTCAGTATGCTTTAAATACAGAATCGCGAGAAAAATGACATAAAATTCAAGAAACATAAAACTTAAAGTACCAATGCTTGTATCATTCTGTCATATTAACCATGGCATCATGGTTAGGAATATTGTTGCACTTCAAGTATTCCAAGTTTATCTTCACCGAAAAAAAACTCAATTTACAGGTAATGGGTTTAATTGAAAAAGATTTTGTAAAATGTACAAGGTAAGTATGATTTCGGTCTTCTTGATTACATCTAATATTTCGAAGACATGTATTCATTCATTTCTCCTGTCACTGTACTCGCAAAAAATCCAGAATGCAAAGTTATTTTTGCATTTATTTCTATCTACATGCAAACAAACCATTCAAATACAGCCACCTTTTCTGAAATCGAAATCGTTCACCGGAAGCCAACCGACTAACGACAGACATGAAGTCGTAGTTATTAAACTGTTTAATTGAAGTAGTTCGGTCATATCTCTTCCTGGGGACATATCGTCAACACAATCGGAATGATAAGAATATTATATAATGACAGAAGATCAATATCAAATTATTTAGATAAAGTCTTATTTCTATTTCTGTGCAAAATTAATATCATTATCTTAGTATCAATAATCAGTATTAGAGTCCTTTGTACTTTACAAATAGAAATAAAGAAAAAATCTGATGTTCGTGACGTGGTTAAAATAAGAACTTCTAAACGCTTTAAGGGCATTATTTTTTCCAGGCTGTCATGATGGCGGTAGTAAGAAACCAAAATTGTACATTCTGAATATTCAGTTGACAACTCTTTCTACAATTTGATATTCTCAACTAGAACCTTGCGGCATCGTTTTTTTATCGTTCAATACACCATCATTTACAATTTTGTACAAGGTTTGAATTAGGTTTTGTGTATAAATATAAAATTTAAAAGAAGAAAATATACGATATGGAATTGAGATTTTGAAACTAGAGCTCTCGTAAGAAGACAAAAAGGATATCAACATGCCTTAGACCTTGTTTGTAATATACTTAGCATTTAAAGCGTAAACAATTGCTGACTTTTACCTTAGCGTATATGGGGACATTTTTGGTTTACCTTCACATGGAAAGGAATTGAGGTCTTGTTGAAGTTACTTTCATAGGTTTTACTGGATTAAATTGTTTATCCTTGAATCAAAGATTAAAACGTTTCAAGACCTAACTTAACAAATCAACATTTGTACAAGCTTTCTAAATTACGTTTTAGCATATGATTTCTTTTCCTAGATAGTGGTCATCGAGTTAGTAGTCTGCCTTTATTGGATTTAACTCGTATGTTTATTACTATAAGGAAACCGGATAGAGAAAGGGGAGGTTTGGGTACCCATTAACCGATTTAATCTTACAGCTGGCTTTTGCTAGTGCCGGTACTAAGGCCGTCTATCCCGAGTTCCTATCTTTATCTATTTTCTAGTGTAGTTCGCTTGTGAATTATGGCATGTGATTGTCGTTTTCGGCCATTGTAGGTGTTTACTGTTATCCTGTGTTTTAAACTGACTATTATGTTATTGCCTAATACATAAGAGAAAAAAAAATTATAATGCAGTAATGCAAACATTATTGAATGAATATTTATGACAAGCCTGCAGCAACACAAATGAATTCATTATAAAACTTAAAATGACTGAGGTCAGCAAGCAAAAAAAACAAAACAAAACAAAACAAAAAAAAAACAAAAAAAACAAACAAACAAACAAAAATTTACCCACAGATATCCCCCCAAAAAATCAATATTCATTAGATGAAGTAATTCTTATCCCTGAAATAATTTAAATTTCAAATATTCAAATAAGCCAATAAAACGATTATTGAAAGTTCACTGGGAGAAACTTATCAAACCCTCGTTTCATAATTATAAAATTCTAAAACTATTCTCATTTGTAAAAAAGATTTCCCTGTCCGACTTACATAATTTCCCTTTTATTTAATATATTTTAAGATAGATATTTGCTGTAAAGATGACAACTTGAGCCGATGGATAGGTTTTATGGTTTCCTCAGCAAGTTTAACTTCTCTCTTAGTTGTCATAAACAGATGAATGTGCAAATTCTTGAAGATTCTGCATATAAGTGAGAATTTATACACTAACTGGTCATTTCCTTAACAACTCACATACAAATTATTGCTTGTAGTCTGAACCAGAATTTCACTTATTTGTGAAAAGAAAAAACAAATATAGTATGCATGTATATACTTTATTTGTAACGTTTGACCGCGGTAAGCATCACGTGTATATTAGAAATATAAGTGGCGCAAGTATAGTGAAAGAATATGAACATGTCTAAAACAAACTGACTGCAGGGGTGGGGAATAATATTTGAGATGGCTCACTCATCACATTTTTATATTTGTTTAAAGAATTTTACACACGGAACTCCACTTTTTATTTCATGAATGTCTTTTGCAGGTCAAATTAAGACACCTGAAAAGTTAAATCTTTCTATCTTTTAGACAAAAATAGTCCTAATGTTAAATCCAAATGTTAAATTAAGGGAAAATCCAGATAGATCCATTTCCCGCAAAATTTTTAATGTCTTATATCTCTGTTAAAACACACCGACATATATATTTCTTTTTACCATTTCATTTAGTCTACACTGCTTAATAACTTTCAATGGGTATTAAGAAATCCTTGATATATAAACGACATCAGGAGCGAACCACCTTAAGAGTAATAACCTATTAGTAGTAGGGACTGTTCCCAAACGGACAATAAAAATTTGAGAAAAAAAATTATGTTTCCGACTTTTATAATATAAAATGAGCACATTCTAATTTTTATATTACATACAACAGCTGTGCAAAAACCACTTGACAACGGTTTTTATTATTCATTTATGAGTTATTAATATTTTCACATTGAAAACAAATATAAAAATGTATACTGTTGTAAGCTATTAATTTCTACATATGTTACCTACAGGGGTCATTTAAAAGTTAAATCTTAACTGTATAGCTTACGTGAATTACATAAAAATATTATTAAAGATTTCCAATGAACGCTCAAGTGTTTTGTTCATTTTCTAGCAGCGAGTCTAGAAGTACTACTTGACCATATGCAACATGATAGTATGATGAATATGACGACTTTTGTTTATTGCCTGTTATGTCTTTCTCACGATTTTGTATTTAAAGCATAGTGGCCTCTCATAGAAACTGCTGATGTCTATTGAAGTACATGGTGATTCTTACAAACTCCTTCTGATGTGCGACAGATGTTAGCGAGTAGACCTATTGACCAATCTTTTCACATTGTGTCTTGTAAAATTCTATTCCTTTTTTTGCATTTATTTGTCAAGCTTGGAGCAGATCATGCTTACCCTTCCGGAACACCTGATGATACCACAGTTTTGGTAAGGATTCATACTGCTAGTTTTGTGCCGTTCTTGTTCATTTTTGTTTATTTGTTTGTCTTTGTCTTGCTGTCTCGATTCGTGTTGGATATGAATTGCCATGATTTTGGATTTCTGAATTTCATTTTTTATCCTTTTTGCTTTAGTATTCGTTTGCCAATGTATTTCATGATAGTGGTCTTGGAGTTAGAAGTCTACTTACATTGGGTTAATTCGTGTGTTCATTACACTAAATAGATATAGAATAGAGAAAAGACATAATATTCTTATCATACCGATTGTGTTGACGATATGTTTCCATGAAGAGATATGGCCGAACTACTTCAACTTTGTGTCTTTCGTTAGTTGGTTGGCTTCCGGAGTATGATTTCGATTTCAGCAACGGCTTTATGTGAATGGTTTGTTAACATGTAGATAGAAATAAATGCACAAATAACTTCGTACTCTGATTTTTTTGCGTACACTGACAGGAGATACAATATATATACAATATATATTCGAAATTTAAGATGTATTCGAATAGATCGAAATCATACCATAAGGCATTTTCAAGAAATTCCAGTCTCTGTAATTTGTTTTTTTTTTTCGATGTAGAAAAACTTGCAATAATTGAAGTGCAACGAATGCAATAATTAAACAATTAGTGTGGGAGCTTATAAAGAACAATCATCCCCAAGGTTCCATTATATCAGTCTATGACAAAGCTTTGCAAGATTGACAGAATCTATAAATATTGTTATTAACATTATTTTCTTTATCATGCTAATAAACAAACATGAAATTCAAATCAAAACAAGAACTCTTTTCAACTTATAAAAATTCATGCTTCTGAAAGCCATGTACTGCCCTGTCAGTTCACTTTTCGGAGAACTAACTAAATGTAAGTGACAAAGGAATATCATCCAACTTGAATGTATGAAAATTCGAAATATCTATAAATCAAGATTTGGACTATTTTTCTAGCGATAATATAAACACTTTGAAAGCTGTGTTCTTTTAAGAAACTTCTGTGCAGAACACATCTGCTTTAGTAAGGACGACATGTCAGATGTTTGATGATAATAAGTGTTACTACTTGAAAGGCTAAATGGCACAACTTAATCCTTATAATGGATAAAAAAGACAATGAAATATTTACCTTCATTGACTCGCAATGGCTTCTGTTGGGCCTGAGATTTTATTTAAAAGAATCATTAATAGTTAAATGGAATAAAGGAATTTATTAAACTAAGTTGAAGAATTTTAGCATTCCATTTTGAAGACTTATTTATTTCGAACATAAGCCTTCACCCCAATAGCGCACCTTAGAAAACACATCAAAGCAATGCCGATGAAGGCATTACTTGGTTTCTAATTAGCTCTATGTATCAGGGTTGCCACCTATTCTGGAACACTGGGAAACCCTTGAATTTAATTTTGAATTTAAAGGGCCTTAAAAAGACCATGAAATTTCAAATATTTGAAAATATCCTTGAAATACCATCGAATTTGATAAATTTGATATGCATTTGTGATATGTAAACAAACTAACAAAATTATCGTCGCAGCTTAGAATTTTGTCAAGTAATAAGTTCCTGGAAAATCTTTGAAAAGTCCTGGTAAATCCTGGAATTTGAAGACATCAAAGCAATGGCAATGCTGTATGGATACATATTAGAAAAACATTCTTCACAGTTTCTGTCAGCTGGCTTTAATAATTTTAGGATAGTTTCCAATACTGGGCCATTTTCCGAGCTGGTAGTCGTGTCCATGTAGGACCGGGCAAAATAAGCAATCTCTGGTAAGGAACTGTCATACACCATTTCTGTAAAGTTCGATCGAATTTCTTTCTTTAGTTTCTGAGGAGATAAAATAACAATATATTTAAACTTAGGATTTAAATCAGCGCTGATGGCCAAGTGTTTTTTTCAATCGGACCAAAATGAATAATCAGTGTAAAAGACCTCTAGTATATTATTCCGGTATTGTTTAATTTATAATTGTCGTATTTTTAATGGTTAATCGCAGATTAAGATTATGACTTATGATTTCCAATAGTATCCAATCTTAAATTATGTTTCGCGATGGGGTCATGTTTTAATTAGATTAGAGACAAATTGACCATTTTTTAAATGATACTCCATACACCATTCCACTCTACTTTAATTTAATTTAATTATATTGAAAAGATTCGGAGAAGACGGTAAAAATGTTGTTTATTAAATTGGGTGAAATGTTTATCTATTCTCCGTCCTGGCGAGCATGTTATTGTCAGTTTCAAACGAAAGTTGCAATCTTTGTAAAGAGCATTCAATACAGTATTCCAGTGTAGGTAACACAAACTTGCTTGTACAGTTTCAAAGCAGATAACGAAAATATTTTTTCCAAAGAATCATCCGCGTTTGCGGCAAGGTTTTTCTCTCGATCGAAAAAAACTATCAATTTCCATACATCTTTCCTTAGAAGTTTTACTGATATTACTTCAGTGGTTTTAAAAAAGTAATCGAAATTTTTACCATTGTGTTTTAATTTGCAGCCAGTTTCATGAAGATTGTGGCATGTAATTGTACTGTTCAGTCTTTGTAGATGTGACGTGTTATCTTTATTTGTACTATACTATGATGAATTCGAACATAAGAAAGAATAATGGACTTAAGACGGACAAAAAGTGACGGCAATTTCTCGTAAACCATTCGGGTTCCTTGTAGCCAAAACAAGTTAACCCTATCGCTTGCCTTTGATAGTCCCGGTACGGAGTCAAACCGTTCAAAGTATTTTTCGTTTGTCTTTGTTGTGGAAATAAGGTAATGAGAACTATCGGTCGGTTAGCTTTCTGTGCCAAATAAGTTTAATTAGCATATCAATAGCCTCTTTTAATTTAACTCCTGTTTGACCATAAAGAACTAACTTGGTACAGGGAGATAGCTGACTGATGTGTCTCAATTTGCCAAATTTTGTGAAATATACTTCGTTTTGAAATATTTTAATTGTTCTGACTTTTCAGGTTGAGAAACAAATGTTAACTTTTAATACCAATAGATTTGATCAATATTCTGTTATTTTGTATTAAAACTATATATACATTTTCACGGATAAGTGAAACATTATATATCTCTAGCATTGCTGGGATTTGTGACTGTAAAGGGACAATTTCAATTAATTCATATCTTTGTTAAGATAGTACTTGTTTGTTTTACGTGTTCTTTGATAACACTATGTTACTGTGGTATTTTGTCATACCCTTACATATATATATAGTCCAGAGACAAAGCATCGTATTAGCTGGTATTAAAAGTAATAAACTTTGTAATAGTATTATTGTCACATGTTCATCATAAAAATTGTAAGCTCCTCATCGAATAATGATGCAACATAATGTAACAAATTCCTCATTAAACTTGTATGATGTCAACATTTGTTTTAATTAATTTTACTTGTAATAATTCAAGACTTAACAACGTTATTTTTGAACGAACTTGTTGTTATTGCGGATGACCAATTGTTATGTTTTCAAAAATGGTTTTAAGAATGTACGAAAGGTTGCTGCAATAAATTACCACACCAAGGACCATGATAGCATCCTTATCCAATTTAATAACCAATACCGAGGATATTGAAAACTTGGTTTTTGGTTATGGCCATTTCGACAAATTGTGCCTCCTCAGTGCATATCAAATCATATGATTAAGAAAGATGTATGAAAGCTGGCAAAGATAAAAAGAAAAACAAAATCATATAATACAACCATTAATCAATACTCATGCCTTAATATTAATCCTTGTGTAGTGGAATTTAAAAAAAGCGAATATTGATAACTTGTATTCATCTTATTGATCTGGATTATCGACGTTTTTTTTGGGGGGGGGGGTTTGTTGTTTTGTTTGTTTGTTTTTTTTTTATATATATATAAATATCTGCGGTCGTATTTAAGAGATACAGGATATAGCATTAAAATATAAAACGATGACCATAACGATACAAGCTTTAAAATATTTTGTGCATTATATTTTGCTTAGCATGATTGAGTGGCTTTAGAATAGCGACCAAAAATGGTCACGTGATACATTCAACTATCTGGATGTCCGTTGCTTTTAATATACCTTACGCAAACTGTGATTGCCATCTCAAAACATAATTTATAGGTAAGAGAAATATTTAAATGATATATGACTTCATGAAAGTATTCGACTCAATTAATCTCAAAGGTTTTTCTTCTACATTTTACGGAAACTGTGTTTTATTAAACAGACATCTTAATTAAGCATATCTCACCTCAATTACAGGTTAACTATATCTGGCCATAGCAGCTGTGTTCATTATTAAATCTTTTTTTTTTTAAATTCAACTACCTTATGCTAGTCATTTAACTCAACTCAAGCTGATTTATCCTCGAGCTCATATTTGTGTATTTATTGTATTTCTGAAAGTGGTGTTTTTTCTTCATTTATTTTTCTTTATCACGGGCCCGATATATGTAGCCAATAGCGATTTCTTTATCACGGGCCTTATATATGTATCCAATAGCGGATATTGGTATGTTTGTCATCCAAGTTCTGTGAGCAAAAATCCGACCTGCTTATGGCAAAAGATTCTAATATATTATATAACTTCCTGAGTGATGAATTCTTTAATGCTTATTTCCATTTCCTTCTTTTTTGAGACATTGAAGGTTAGTTAGCCTAGTACTTTTACTCATTCAATCAAGCAGAGACAAATATTTATATACTCTAATAATATACTGTATAGGGCTTTATATTCGCGGTACGAAATTGTCGTGGTTTCCGGTGTTGAATTTAATCGCGGGGTTTTATATTCGCGGATTATTAGTTAGTCATTATGTTCATTTACATTCAGCTTTACAGTAAAATATTCGCTGGTATAAATTTTTGCGCCTATAGCTGTAAACGCGGATAGCGCGAAAATTAATACCCCGCGAAATATAACAACCATACAGTACTTGTCGAAAACATAAATTTACTGCAACTTTGGCATTGAGTTATTCATCACCTGTACCTGATAGTTAATCCAAGAGGGTATTCACTAACTCATTTGTACTCTGATGCTCGTCCTAGAAAACTTTTTTGAAACTGGCAATATCTGAATTTAAGGCTAAAAAGTATTTGCTTCTTTAGCTGATATTGCTTTATCTCTGGGTCCTATTTATAAATAGTTCTCTATTAACTTTACAAATTTTTCGATCAGGATTTTCAGACGTATAGATTTGATCTGTAGTAAAGAGAAATATGATGTCAAAATGGACATTTTCGAAATCAAAGTTTTCAGACACTTACGTTTTTAGTTATATGATATTGTTCTAAAAATCTGCTATTGACACTATGTAAACGGTGTCTTCTATAAAATGTGCCTTCGTGTTTTTTTGTTAGAAATATGATATAGTGTCCTTAGTGAAAATGTGCCTTCATGTTTTCTAAAATCCAGGTAAAAAGAAACACGGAGGCACATTTTATCAAGGACACTGTTTATATCGAGAAGGAACAGTACACCGTTTACATAGTGTGCTATTATTATTACAGGCAGATTGTTTTTATAAAGATCAGAAAAAAAATTGTACATTTAAATACAAAATATAGCTGTTGTCACCAACAAAGTTTTCTTCAACCGCTATGGAACTGTAGACTATATTTGATCAGGAAATGGGAAATAATACGATATCATCGTTGACTTTTGGTAGCTGAAGAACAAAAGAGCCCAGTTTGGTGAAAATTTTAGGTATCAGTATTTGCTGTAAATCAAGACATCAGTCTTTTTTTATCTGAGTTCTCATGCAAGTTTGAAAAAAAGTCACTCTCTTTATATCTTTGGGCGTTCATTTGTTTAGAATAATATTCATTATTTAGAATGAAAACTGAAATAGAACAAATAACCGAACGGATGTAAACGACAAGGACAAATCAGCGAAGGAAAGAGCATTGTATGAGGTAGTACAAATTTCATAAATTCGATTATTGCAAGTTTCAAAATAATATCTCAATGAGACCCGAACCATTATAGTCTAAAACAATCTAAGGACAATGGCAACATGGGAAAAAAGACATATAGCTCAGCACCGAAAAGAAAAATGAAGACACACACGTGAAAAAAATGGAACTCGGATCCAATAAAAAACATTGGTGAAATCATGCGCCTTCTGCTTCTAATAGGACACTTCATTCCATGTGTGACATTGCTGTACGTAATGTTTAATATTATGTTATATAAATTAAATTCTTATTTAATGACAAACGTCAACAAAATCTTTAATAATTGAGTATGAGGGAATACAAATGTAGCAATTTATCGCTTACTTTACATGTAGGCGTTACTTCATCGATCTTGTACGTTTGACAAGAAAAAGTGATCAAAAGTTGAAGAGGAGTACTTTGAGAGAAGCAAGATATTCAAAGTCTAAAATAGGAAGCTTCAAACGAAAATGCTGGCCTCTAAATAGCCAAATAGATTTAAAGGTTAAATTGTGCCAATGAAGGATATGTGCGCAAAGGTTAAACAGTATAGTTTTGCAAAATTATAAATTTAAGAATGGACTTCAAATGTTTTGGCTTGATCTGCATTGATGAGACGTAAGTTGTCGAAATGCGCATATGCAGAAAATAAATTAACACTTACTTCGGTATTTTGTTGTTCATTTTTGAAATGCGTCATTTGACAGTTGGAAAATGACGTTTCAAATAGATCATACATGATGGCAAGCTTCCATCGTAGGCTTATTATCAGAGTTGGAACGTTACATAACATAATGACTCAAACAATACATGGAGGCGTTCTTGACAACAGCTATGATGGATTAGTTTCATTTTTCTTTGGTTCTGATCATTAATTATGTGACAAAACTATTTCATGTTCATTNTTATAGATGTAATACGACGTCTTTTTTAAATACAAGAACGTGATATATGTTGCTGTAAAATACCATTTTGAATCTATGGAAAGCGAAAAGAGCATTTTCTGTATCACGTGTTTTTTCTGCCGTTTGGCAATTTTTTTTTTACAAATATATGATTTTAATTTATACTTGGTTAAATTAATCGCAAATGTAGGGCTTAACCCAACAACAAATTCTATATTGGTCATTTTTACTTAAATATTTCGAGTTGATAAACTAGGAACCGTACAAATGAGTTCGTTATGATGTGAGAAAGGGCGTTTTATTATTATTATGAGCAATTAATATCACGCCAATTAGTCAAGTGATCTCGAAAGTTTGACTTATTAGGTGACCAAGAGTTAATCCAAAACATTACAGTTAAAAGTCGTTTACTTTTTTATGCCCCCGCGACGATAAGTCGGGGGGCATATTGTTTTACCCCCGTCCGTCCATCCGTCCGTCCGAGGGAAGTACATGGTCTGTCCGCGCAACTCCTCCTACAGTTTTTATGCTAGAAAGTTTTCATTTTGCAGATTATTTGTACATATATAGAAGATGTGCATCTGATAAGGATTTTGATTATGGTGCATTTTTGTCAAAAATATACATGGTTGAACTTAGTCATTTTTGGTGATTTTTCATAGAGGGTACGTAGTTTGTCCGCGCAACTCCTCCTACAGTTTTAATGCTAGGAAGGTTATATTTTGCAGATCATTTGTACCTATATTGAAGATGTGCATGTGATAAAGATTTTAATTTTGGTTAATTTTTGTCAAAAATATACATTGTTGAACTTAGTCATTTTTTTATGATATGGCGATAGATGGTACACAGTTTGTCCACGCAACTCCTCCTACAGTTTTGATGCTAGGAAATTTTTATTTTGCAGATCTTTTGTACCTATATTGAAGATGTGCATGTGATAAGGATTTTGATTATGGTTTATTTTTGTCAAATTTATGCATTGTTGAACTTAGTCATTTTTTTGGTGATTTAGTAATAGAGGGTACATAGTTTGTCCATGCAACTCCTCCTACAATTTTGATGTTAGGAAGTTTTTATTTTGCAGATCTTTTGTACCTATATTGAAGATGTGCATGGGATTAAAATTTTGATTATGGATAATTTTTTCAAAATTATGCATTATTGAACCTAGTCATTTTTTTGTTGATTTAGTAAAAAAAAAATAGAGGGTACATAGTTTATCAATGCAACTGCTCCTACAATTTTGATGTTAGGACGTTTTTATTTTGCAGATCATTTGTACTTATATTGAAGATGTGCATGTTGGAAGGATTTTTAGGAAAAAATACACATTGTTGAGCTTAGTCATTTATTGGATGAATTATTAATAGATTGCTCGCACTACCACTTCCTGCAGTTTTGATGCTAGGAAGCTTTTATTTAGCAGTTCATTTGTACCTATATTGAAGATGGTGCATGTGGTATGTATTTTGATTTTGGTTCTTTTTTTCAAAAATATACATTGTTAAACTTTTAATTTTTTGGTGATTTAGTAATAGAGGGTACATAATTTATCTGTGCTACCTAGAGTAACATGTGTTTAGCGGGAGCATCATATGTGGCTTACAGACACAAATATTACTAAAAAATCCCAATTTGATTTAACCTTGCGCGGGGGCATGTTATCCTCTAGTTTGTTAGATGTTCATTGTATTTTACTTGTTTTGTAATGTCCATAATCAACACAATGAGTAAGAGTCAAATGTGAGAAAAATGTGTATGAATTGTTTATTTTATGATCTATAATGTCCATTGATTGAGAAGAATATTAACTTACTGTTGGTAACAGCAACAACTGAGGATAATAACAAAATTACCAGAGTTTAAGGGAAGGTTTGGGCAAAATAAAACTAGTTTAACCCCGCCTCAGCAGGTTTGCGCCTGTCCTAAGTCAGGAAATTTATTAAGCCTTTGTGTGTCTTGTCTTTTTTCTAGTTAAGTTTACTTTATGTCTATAGGAGTCTAGGAGGATGTTTATTTCGCTGAACTTGATTACTCTTTATTCAGGGGCCGACTCCGACCTGCCGTTGGGTGTTGGGTTTTCTCACCGTTCATTGAAGATGGTGGCTTTGAGTTGTTATTACCCCCTTTGGGTCGTTGTCTCTTTGACACATTCCCCGTTTCCCTTCTTTTTTTTTCTATTTAAGTTCAACAGACAAAGCGACAAATCAGTGATCATCAGTAGGAAACTAATGGAGAAATTGTCAACTGAAATGGTCCTGACTTGGAACAGCCATATCAAAAGAAATGTTGAGTTTAACCGGTTCGTTCTATGGCGCGACAAACCTCTGCTTCCATTTCGGTAGTGTCTAGTAGCAATTCAATTGCAATTGCTATATAAAGGTCGTAGACAGTTAAAAGAAATGATCAACCCAGTAATATAAGTAAAAAAGAATCCTGAGTCAGAGTGACAGGGACTGATATCAATTAGAGAACTTTTTTTCAAAGCCTTGATAAATAAGGCGGTCATTGAGATAACTATAACTAAATATCGAAGTAACTGTGAATTTAAATTCTGCATATGCGCATTTCGACAACTTATGTCTTTTCAGTACAGATAAAATCGAAATGTTTGGAAGACGATGTGCCTAATGAGAAAGTCTGTATAACTTGTTCTTTCTCTCACGTAACGAATCAACTATGAAATATACATAGAAAAAAATGGAAACGGAGAATGTGTTAAAGAGACAACGATCCAAAGGGGAGTCATAACAACTCAAAGCCACCATATACATGTTAATTTATGCTGGAATACTACTGTTTATGTTAGGGAATTGATAATTTTTCAAAATTATCAATTTCCCCTACAAAAAGATGCATCTTAAAATCTAATACAATTTGTTGAATTGACTTTTTACAGTGATTATTTATGGTACTTTTAGAGTAGAAGACAATTAGACAGTTAAATCAGTATCGATAACTGTAGTATTCATTCGAAGGAAAAAATAACATTCCAAATCACAAAACAGTATTTTTATTACCACAGGCAACAGGGGCTGATCCAGGGAATTTGAAAAAGGGGTTCCAATTGAAAATGAAAAGAAATTTCGACGATTGGAAGTGAGAGTGGAATTTTTGGGGTATTTTGTTTAGTAAAATACTACGAAGAATGTAAATAATTAAGGAGGAATTTCACAATAAATGGAGCAAAATTAACAGTTGGTATAATTGAAAAAAAATAGCATCTTTTGAAATTGTTTAATTATTGGATATAGACACCATTATTTATCCATATTTAATTAGTTAAAGTGTTGTGTATTCTTTTCTATAAATTATTGTAAATTCGAAACAAGTAGAGTCCAGGTGTCTCCCTTACTTGAAGAATACCTTGTTGTATTTTTCCTGACGAAGGATGTCTTTCCCAATCCTTGGTATAATTGGTCGATAAGTTTGGGTTAGATCAGACCGACTATATTATTTTTATAACGTGAAAGATAATAGTATTGCCAGCAGTTCTGTATATATACATGGATATATATGAAAGGTAAGGTGAGGTGTCTGTGGTCGTGTGGAGTTGTTGACGGACTTAAGACTGCTAGGCAGATTGTGCAGTGGAGGTATGGATTCTAATCCAGGTCACCCCCTGCTGGATTTTCCGATATCAATAGCTTTAAAAACATGTTTTTCATCACTATTGGTATTCGGGAATTTACATTAAATTTGATACTTTTACAGCTCATCCCCGAGGGTATTCACCAGCCCAGTTGTCAGTACTTCGATGCTGACACGAAAGCCGATTCTATTTGGAACTTTATAATATCTAATTTTTGTAAATTTTGTTGAAACTAAGGAGTATCTCCTTCATGCAAAGCTCTGTCCTTAGCTGATTTTGGCTTTCTATTTAGATCATTTTTGGTAATTTGTTCTCTATCAGTTTTTAAATATCTTTGACTTTATGGTCCTCCAAACGTTTAGATTTTATCTGCACTGAAGAGACATAAGTTGTCGAAATGTGCATATGCAGGATCAGAATTCACGGTAACTTCGGTATTAAATTAGTTATAAATTAAACATATATTATCATTTTTTTTTGCATTACGTCAGATGTTGTTTTTATATCTTAAACGTTTTCAGAAAATACAGGAAAAAAGATAGCTTAGAAGGTTTGGTGGAGAAACTGATCTTTTCATCATGATACAACTTAATTCACATTATTCAGAAATCATGCTGAATATATATTTGTCTGAAGTTTGGCGTTCAAAGATTTTGCTTTCAGAATGTTTTTCCAGTGTTAACAACTATCTTCTTTAATATTTTTACTAAAATCTAATGAAGTATTTTGACAAGTGTTAGATATGAAAAGCTTTTTAACATTTTGACCAGAGTGTCTGAGGATTTCCACTTAATTATTGCTCTTGGTGTGATAAGGATGAGTAGTTTCTGACACATAACTCTTTGCCTAGTAGAAAATGTCGGGAAATGTATAATTTGAAGCTCTTGAAAAACAACGACAGTAGAATACCAAGGAACAAAGTACAAAATTATATAAAGCAAAGTCCAGAGACAAGGCTTTTTAAAGCAAGACTTCCAGGAGACGGAAGACCAAAGATACTACACACCCACAAAACACACAAACACTGAAAACACAACACTTATAACTAAAGTCTTACAGAAAAAGACAGTCGCAGTCGCAGTTTTTGAAGTAATGAATAAAGACTTTCCATTTGATGCGAAAAGAGATCATGAATTACTTTGGCTTTTGACGTTTTGATATTTATGGGAAAGCTTGACAATATACCTAATTAAATGTAACAACGAAAATGCGTAGGTTGCTGAGACTAACATACATGTATGTAACGTAACCGATTTGTATTGTCCAATTTTGGGGATCAGCTCAAATTTTGAAACTCTTTGAGGATATAATAAAAAAAAATGTGAGTTAACATATGAGTTATGGTCTCGTGTTCATTTACTCGATATCCTTTCGTTAAATATTGGAATAGAGAAAAACGTCCAAATAGTGCAACAAAAGTTGAACTTGCCTGTACAATCTATAAAACTGATGGTACCTTAATGCATTATAAAGTCAAAATACAGTATATAAAAAACAAAGTTTTTGAAGTCCCATTACAACTTTATTTGAAGACGTTTAAGCCAATTGCAAATGTTTTATTTTTTTTATTAAAGAATTTAAGTTTGGACAAATTATAACAAAAAATTAGGGCAAAAATGATCAATTTCTTGTAAAGAACATGGTTGATCAAACAGCTTATCATGAATAGATAAAAAAAGAGTTACAATATCGGGCAATTTGGTCCCTTGATATCGACATGGTGCTACCATGAAAACAAGACTCTAGGGCATCCGTTTATATACTTTTCCAGTATAACACCCTCTATACAGGCAGTATGTGTTATATTATACTGAATACACTTAGAATACATCACTCAAGTAAGATTAACGACTTAAAGAAACATATTTAAAGCAAAACACCCCTCCTCCGACAAAAACAAAACACAAATAATACCCAATAACAAAGCAAAAAAAAACGAAAAAAAAACTAAAACAAAAGAAAACAAAACAAAAAAGGAAAAAAATCAATACTAAATTATACAAAAAATGCATTTTACAAATTAAAATAACAATAAAAACATTAAATGTAATTCGGAATGCATTTTTTATTTAAATACAAGTTTCGGGAAAATGGAATGAACTTTGCAATTATTGCTTGACTATATATCTTGTTAACTATTTGAATAATTCAATTACTTTATAAATGCAATTTTCAGCCAAGAGGGTGTTATATCGACAGGAGGGTGATATATCAAGAGAAGAGTGATATATCGGGTGATCTATTAGAGTGGTATATCAGTGCAACCAATGGTTGTTTAGTTGGCTGAGGTAATAAGGAATAGATTAAAACAACATATGCTAAACTATCAAATAGAAACTGAAGATTTTTGTATGAAGTACATATATTAAAATTTGATTTGAAGTTGACAAGATTGTGTACACTGTCTATTTTATGCATTTTAGTGACCTATGACCAAGAAAATAGGATCCATTTACAAAAATATTTAACCATGTTTGAATAGATAGAACCTAATGATATCGAATGCTTCTGAAAACTGAAGTTCATACTCCCTTAGAAAAAAAAAGAAACCAGACGAAACATAAATACGCGAAAATTAACAAATTTCCAAGCAGATTTATCAGAAACCGAATTCCACAAGGCAAAAAGAGACTTGGTCTCATGTGCATTTACTCAATATCCTTTCATTATTAAAGTAGTTGCAAAACCAGCCTACAATTGGAATTCAGATAGATGGAGCAAGAAGTGTGTTATCGCTGAACTGCTTAATGTATTTTAATTACGGTATTCATGCATACAAAAATGAGACTGAACGATACTTTTTTCAGCCGCAATTTTGTTGAAAAATGCAAATTGAGATTGTGATTTTTCCTTCCGATGACTTTTTGCATTTAATTATCAGGACAACGTGGGCATATATAACAGGCCTAATATTGTTGTCTCTGACCTTTACTTTCAGCCAACAGTTTGCTTAATGAGTCGTTGTAAGGTAATCTAAACCATGATAAGACGATACGTTGTCATATTAATGACCAATATACTGTGACTAGTGATGATATGAACTGTCATATTACGTGCTGAAGATACATTAATTGAGAGTCTTATGTTTCCCGTCAGAATTTTCTAACATCGTTGGGCCATATCAGTTCATAAATATAGAGCTAAAATGTGATTAGGTCTCATTCGAACAGCCTTGAATGTTATACTAAAATACTACCACACAATATAACAAAACAAATTCGGTGCATAACCTGTGACAGTAACTTTGGTACATTGTATTTAGTTATTGACTTATTATTTTCTCTTTTATATAAAAATATATAGACCATCTAAAGAACCAGCCATTGAAAGTGCTGTCATACAGGACTTTTTTGTTCCGTACACTTCTCCATGTACTTTGTATAACAATAACATTCTATAGTTTTCTTTCTAAACAAATTATAGTTTATATTTAGACAATGGGGAAAAACTAGTGTACGCTTTTATATTTCATTATAAAATCAACTGTTTTTTTTTTCTTCAGAAACATTGATACCAGTAAATTTGTCCTATCATTTTTACTTTATAGAAAGGAATAATTACAACCTTTTAAGAGCAATTCAGATAGTTTTTGCAGGAATTAGGGCCATAATATAAAAAAATTGTACTATTTCTTTACCTCTTTCAGCAAGCCTTTATTGATAAAGAACTGTTACAACTTCTACTTAAATAAAAACTTTTACTAAACGTACCGCCGTACTCTATGACCGCCACAACATAATTTTACCAGCGAAGAAGTTCACAAATGTATTGGTGTTTTTGCTAAAAGATTTACGTCAATTATTGTTCTCGTGCTATCTTTTGTCTATCGAAAAGATATGGTTGTCATTTTTTACTTTTTCGTTTTTCTTTATACTAAGTATATTTAAATGTAATACAATTACTGACAATTCGGCAGACAGCGTAAAGCGCTAAATAAAGTTTTGTAAATCACCATTTCGCAAATGTGTTTTTTCGCTGCAAGGTTTACAACTCAAAACACAAGAGGAGCCAAAATCTAACGATGATGAAGAGCGTATAGAAAATAATTAACTTTAATCCCTAATCATACCGCAAAATTCAATTGAGAACAAAGTTTTGCAAAATTGACGATTGGTATCAAAAATAAAGTTATTGCTGTGGTTAAGGAAGTGGCAAAACTTTTATTGTAATGAAGTCAAGATTAACACCCCGAACTTACACAGTGTGTTAGATAATGTCTACATTGTAGATATATCAGACGTGAAAACCTGACAAATGTATACGATGCTGTCTTTGTACAACGGCGAGTCAATGAAAGGTAGACATCTTAATTTCGGTAAACTGAAAAGTTTTGCCACTTGCTTGACCGCAGCGATGTCTATATGTTATACTGAAGTTGTTATTATAAACATATTGCCCTTGGATGAAGATGTTAGGGAAGATTAACACACGAGGTAAAAAATTATCACCCGACACGAAGTGGAGGGTGATAATTTTTTCACCGAGTGTGTTAATCGCCCTAACATCTTCATTCAAGGGCAATATGATTTTTATTATACTGAATGCCGAGTTGAAAAAGCGTTAAAAACAATAACTAGAACAAGAACATTGAAAAGAAATAACATTACATGTCACATGGTTTGTTTTTATACTCTTTCTCAAGTGGGAATAATAATCGGTAAACTTCGGTCGGAGCGGGTGTTAATTTTCAAGATCGGCAAACTTCGGACTGAGCGGGTGTTAATTTTTAAAGATCGGCAAACTTCGGACTGAGCGGGTGTTAATTTTTTAAGATCGGCAAACTTCGGGCTGAGCGGGTGTTAATTTAAGACATTAACACCCGTTGCTATGGATGGGCGGGGCTAACTAAGGATTAGTCAAAATTAACAAATGCAGCTTGTCCAATGAAATAAATGGATAATAAAAGAAATCTGCATAAAGTATAATAAACTGAAGTATTACACTGACTACAGGGGTTAGAATTTTGACTAACAGAACAGATTTAATGAAATGATAATTAAACAAGGGTTTCCATAAACTTAGACCTTTAAACGGACTTAAAAATGTTACATTGCATGTTGATTAGGATTTTGATACAAAAAATGAGTAATTAAATTCTCTTTTAACAGATCCGTAAGCNTGTCGTCATGGCTGATTATCCTAGCAAAAGCACATGTGCTATAAACAGAGCAGAGCATGCCTTTACTCCAAAGAACAGGCGTAAGAACACATATCCAAACAAAAGAACATGTGCCCCAAACCTAGCACAATATATTCAATCTTCCGAAGCACAGTCGTCAGAACAGATATCAAAACAAAAGCACGTTTGCCACAAACGGAGTAGAATATATTTAATCTTCGGAAGCATAATTGTCAGAGTATATATCACATCAAAAACATGTTTGCCACAAACGACGTAGAGTAAACTTAATCTTCGGAAGCATAGTTTTCAGAGCAGGTATTGCAACAAAAGCACGTTTGCCACAAACGGAGCAGAATATACTTATCCTTCCGAAGCATAGTTGTCAGAGCATATATCACAACAAAAGCATGTTTGCCACAAAACATGTAAATCATACTTAATCGTCGTAAGCAGAGTTGTAAGAGCATATATCACAACAAAAGCACGTTTGCCACAAACGGAGCAGAGTATACTTTATCTTTCCGAAGCATAGTTGTCAAAGCATATATCACAACAAAAGCACGTTTGCCACAAAACATGTAATGCATACTTAATCGTCGGAAGCAGAGTTGTCATAGCATATATCACAAGAAAAGCACGTTTGCCACAAACGGAGCAGAGTATACTTTACCTTCCGAAGCATAGTTTTAAGAGCATTTATCACAACAAAAGCACGTTTGCCACAAAACATGTAGAGCATACTTAATCTCCCGAAGCAGAGTTGTCAGAGCAGATATCAGAACAAAAGCACGTTTGCCGTAAACGGAGCATAGTATACTTTATCTTCCGAAGCATAATTTCAGAGCATACATCACAACAAAAGCACGCTTGCCACAAAACACGCAGAGTATACTTATTCTTCCGAAGCAGAGTTGTCAGAGCAGATATCACAACATAGGCACGTTTGTCACAAAACACACAGAGTATGCTTATTTTTCCGAAGCATAGTTGTCAGAGCATATATCACAACAAAAGCACGTTTAAAACAAAACATGCAGGGCATACTTAATCTTCCGAAGCAGAGTTGTAAGAGCATATATCACAACAAAAGCACGTTTGCCGTAAACGGAGCATAGTATACTTTATCTTCCGAAGCATTATTTCAGAGCATACATCACAACAAAAGCACGCTTCCCACAAAACACGCAGAGTATACTTATTCTTCCGAAGCATAGTTGTCAGAGCATATATCACAACAAAAGCACGTTTGAAACAAACCTGATTATCATCCCTCGACTCACATTGTCCCTCGACTTCGTCTCGGGTCAATATGGGTGTCTCGGGATGATAACCAGGCCAATATGGAAATGCCCATGTATTAATCTGTATTTATTCTGGTTGTGCTAGCTTCCAGTTTATACTGCAATTGAACTTAGTTGTCTTGTTACTTGTTTTTTTCATTGCAGCTATATCTATCCCGAGTCGTGAAAATTTAGGGGCCAACATTTGATTTTCCGGGGAAGGGTGATATTGCCGGGAAAAATTATGTATTTTATGCTTTTATGCTTTTATATAATTTCTTTCTATGCATTTTCTTTATAGTTTTCCATTCATTCATTGATTTATTTGTTTTTGGTTGTTTTTTTTTCATTTTGTTGATATTTTTTAAATTCTTTTATCATTTTCATTTTAAGACGTCTTTCAGATGACCATTGATGGTTTGTTTACTTCAGTGTCGTGAAAGTTTAATTTCGCCTTTTTACAAGTAATTGTAAAAAGCATTTCTTGATTTATCCAAGTGGCATTTGTTTTGTGTCAAATAGATTTAATTGATCTTATATTTCTTCTTACAATTAACACACAGAAAAGGC
>MJUU01045631.1:0-22557 GCA_002080025.1 Modiolus philippinarum
AAGATCTGACATTAGGCCGATTTTGGCCCTTCGTGGCTCTACTCCTTTAATACTCAAACATTTAGACCTAAAACTGGAATATTTAAAATACTTTATGAATATCCCGATGATATGCTCTTTAATCCAATATTTTGTAAAGATTTTGTAACATTTGAAGAAAAAAAAACAGAAGTATTAAGATCAAGAACAGGACTATGTTGTGATATTTTAACATCTGTAGATATTCAAGAGATTGTTAGATGTGGTGGAAGAATACAAAAATATTTGATGGTATGATATTTGAAGAAAACTTTAAAATAAATCCTTTTAGAGAATTTGGACTAGAGTTGTATTCTTTAAAAGCTAAATTTAAAAATGAAAAAAATAAAGTAGGATATGCTTTAGTTAAGCTATTGTTAAATTCACTCTATGGTAAGATGGTACAAAAAGATATAAACACTAAAATTCATTTATGGAGTGAAGAAACATTAAAAAAAATTATACAGATGATATAAAATACGAGAAGCTTAATAATGATTTATATTACATAGAAGAAGATATTGGTGATGATTTACCAAAATTTTTAATGCCTTCACATTTAGGAAGTTTTATTTTATCTCATTCTAAAAGAATAATGAATGATGTAATTTTAGAAATAGATGGATTTAAAAAAACAGAAATTTATTATACCGACACAGATTCCATCTACGTAGAAGAAAAATGCGTAGAAATATTAAAAAATAAAGGTTACTTACATGAAACAGATTTAAGTAAATTATCTAATGATCTTGATGATGATGGAAAAATGTTTTATGGATTATTTTTAGCTCCAAAAATAAAATTATGTTATGTATTAAATAATAAAGGAGAAATTATTACAAAACAAACGATTAAGGGATATCAAAGAGATATATTAAAACCAAATGTATTTAATAAAATGTATAATAATGATGAAATTGAAACAGAAGTAGATAAACCATGGAAAAAGAAATTAGGTAATGGAATTTTTACTCCCAAAGATAAACAAAATAAAAAAATTTCGGCAAATTTTAATTTACTAAAAAGAAAAGAACCAGATTCATCTGAAATAATGCATCCATATAATACTTCTAAAATTGATTCTGATATGCTAGACCGGTATAATATTAATCCAAATGATTTATATATACATGAGGAAAATATTAATTATTAATTCATTAACATACATTTCATGTTTATTTTAATTTCCAAGCAACAAAACCAGTTAATGCCATACCACCAATAACAAATGCAATCTCTCTTTTTTTTCTGATCTTCTGATGGAGTATAAAAATCATTGAATTCTGGTTTAAGATCTAAATTATTTAATTGTTTACCAGTAACATTATAATATTCTCTCATAGCTTGATCAACATCATCAAAAGTTTGAACAGCATGATTTTCTTTTTTTAATTGTTTATTAATAAAATCTAATCTTTGAATTCGTCTTTTATTCCATTCTTCTGTTGCTTTTTCTAATTCTTCTATAGCTTTATCATGTCTTATTTTCTCTTCATTCGCATCACTACCCATATGTGAAAATAAATAATTACTACCAGAAAATGCCAAAGCGATTGTTATTGCCCCACCAAGCATCATTGCTAAAGCACTTGCCATTTTTAAGAAAATAAAATAAATCATTTTTTTTTTGTTTATTACTTCATAATATCAGCAGGTATAATGCCTTGCTTAATCAACATGTCTTTTAATGCCATTGCAAGCAGTATATCAATGGATAACATAAAAATATCATTCATGTTAAAATCTACTTTTGGTGCTGACCTTCTAAATACTTTTTTACCTATTTCTGCATATCCAACTGTTAACAATGTTTCCACTCCAGCATGATATAACATATTTGCTATTTGTTTTCCGTCTTTTGGTGTTGCCATTTTTATATAAAAATAATTAGTTTTTTATTTCTTTTTCTATTTTTTTAATTGTTCTTATTTTTGAATTCTTCTATTTCCTCTTCTATTTCTTTTTTTAATTCTTCATATAATTCACATAATTTACATAATTAAAAAAAAAAAACATTTATAGCTGGTAAAGAAAATGCTGAAAAAATTAACATGTTTATAATTGCATCTGTTTTTTCTATTTTATCCATTTTTAAAGAAATAAAATTAATTAATTTCAAACGGGTCAATTTCTTTTTTTTTTGTTTTTTTAAAGGGATTTGCTCGCTTGGTTTTTCTTTACCAAACATGATTTCTATAATCATTTTTCTGGTTTATCACTTTGTTTATAAAAAACAACCCCAATCCACCTACTACCCCAATTGATAAACAAAATGGTAATATGAAATTTTTGTTCCAATTTTGTTTGTTTGTTGGACATATATGATGAAACGAATCTGTAGTTTCGTCATCTTTTGTTATTTGAGGTGGACCAGCTTGTTTTAATTATATGTTTTCTTTTTTTGAATTTTTCTCCTCCTTTTTTTCATTCAGCTTTTAGCTTTCTTGCTTCTACACCTTTCCTACCAGCGGCTACTCTTTTTGGATTTTTTATTTGGGTTTTTTAGATTCTTTTATTTCTTCTTTGTTTTCTTTTTTGTTTTCTTCTTGTTCAGAATTTTCACTCGTCATTTTTTATGTCATTATTTTCGTCTTTTTTTTTGGAAATCAATATGTCTTTCTGTTGTTAACATTGCAGTAAAAGGAGCAAGATACATCCCATATCTATAATACAGTTCACAACATACATTAGTTAAAGCGTGATTGATAAAAGGATCTTCCCCTAAGTCTTGCATTAAATTTGGTGGATTAACAACATTAAAGTACTTTGATACACCCATAACATATAAATTAATAAAAGAGTTTCCTAATGTCTTGGTCATACTAGCCCCTAATCTTGCCTCATATTTACAATAAAATTTATGTATTTGTTCTGGTGTCATTGTATCAATTTCTGACAATTGTAATTCTTTACCCAGATATTGCTTACTACCCCCACCAGCAACAACGGCTGATAATCTTTCACGTTTTCTTTCTAAAAGGGAACCTCTAGCTTCGCTCGCTTTATCATCATCAATATTTATGTTTTCAACGATTTGCTCACTTAAAAATTCTTCAGCGTTCATTTTATATATTTTGTTTTTGATTTTTATAAAACTAAATACAAAATAACCAACTAATGATAATACTGCAGTGTTTGTTATAATTGTAAGTATTTCTAATAGCATTGCTTTTTTATTGTTATTTTTTTGCTTTATAACTTAAGCATTTCTTAAGCATTACTTAAGCATTACTTAAGCATTTCTTAAGCATTACTTAAGCATTACTTAAGAATTTCTTAAGCATTACTTAAGCATTAGCTTTTTCTTATTTGGAAATACTAAATCATAAGCATGATATTTATTTTTTTTTATTATTTTTACATGGTTTCAACCCGAGTGGTCTTACTTTAAAAGGAGTATCTTTGTTTTCTATCTTTTCAGCAAGATGAGAAGGACACCAAACTTCACCATTATTTTCGACAGATAAAATTACACTCTTACCAAAACTTGTGTTAACATATTTATAATCAGTGATTTTGTAAATTTTATCAATTTCTAAGTCGGTCCATTTTTGTGTATTGTGATCTTTTTGTTTTTTTAACAATCTATCATATTCTTCTCTCTTCATTTTTAAAGAAATAAAATTTAATAAACTATTCGCTCGCCTAATCAATTACCCAATAACCAGTAGGTTTGTCTTTAATATTAATTTTCGATGTTTCTTTTTTTTAAGTTCTTCCTTTATTCTTTGCCTTTCGTCTAAAGTAGGAATAACATCATTTTCTCTTAGACAATTATCAAAACTATCTCTATCTTTTGCGTAGAACATACATAACCATTTTGTTTGTTCTCTCAAGTCTTTTAACACTGAATTATATCTCTGTGAAATGACCCATACTGATTGTTCAGCGTGTCTTCCTGAAAATGCACGTTCAGAAAGCATATCCCTTTTTTTGTTAATTCTTTTGTTGCAATACAATCATCAATAATGTATAATGTTGGATAACCGTCATATTTCTTAAAAAAACATTCTTAATAGTTCTTGTAGCCTTTCTTCTTCATTTACAACAGGATTAACAATTAATAATTTTTTTGTTTTTGGTTTTTTGACATCGAAAATCCACTCACGATTTTTGTATGCCTTGTTCCATTGAATAGTTGGACAAAGTATAACAATATATGTAAACACTTTACAATATTTTGTTTCTAACAAATCAAGAACAAACTCTGTTTTTCCACAACCGGTCTGACCACAAATAATTGCACAATGGGGGTATTTTGGTAATTCCATTTTTAAAGGGAAAACCCGCACTTAATAAATAAAATAAAAATTAAGGGCCCGTACTTAATAATTTACTTCTTTAAATCTTTCATCTTCAAAATTAATTTGTACATCTTGTATAAAAAAAATATAAACGTTTATCGTTTTATCAGCTGCTCCTGCTGTTTTTGTTATTTGAATTGTAATACCTTCAGATGCATTTTCGATTCTTCTACCTGAACCGTGTAGTGAGTTATCATCTGTTGAACGTAAATCTAACCATAAACCATAATTAGTTGTTAAGTATTTTTCTATTGTTGTATCAGATAAACATTCATCTTTTATAACTGTGTCTTTTTGAATTTAAAGCAAAGAATCTATTAATTTCATCCCATTGTTGATCTGCTTCCATTCCTTGACTGTATAATTGATTTGGAACACCTTCTATTGTTATTTCTACTTTTGTTATTTCAGGATTATAATAAGTTTCAGTACTTGTTCTTTCAGGGTCTTCGAATAACATTAGAATACCTTTCATACTTTTAGATGGGGTATTTAGATTAATGTTCCAGAGTGTATCAGATTTGTTTTTGGTAATTTTTCTGTGTCTTAATATTCTGTCATATAAGATGACCATTTTACCATCAATTTGCTGTCTTATTTGACTTGCTAATTCAGGGTTAGGAACCATATCAAATTGTAAGCAAATGTTTTTAATTTTATATTTTGCATCTGCATCTGTTGAATGGATTACTTTATTATAATCATTAAATGTAAGTTCATAATCAAGTCTGTCCCCTAGACCAGCTTGGTAAAAAGGCATGTGACTTTCTAATATTTCAAAATCTAGTGGAATACAAAATCTGTTTTTGATTGTTTTCGCTATGGCTTGGTCTCCTACATTTTCTGTTTTATCTCCTGCTCCAATTCTATGTTTTAACATATTTGTTGTACCAATACCTTGGTATACCATATTTGCACGTTTAGTTGTAGTTTTCCACAAATCAACATAACAATGATAAATATCACTATCATCTTTTGACATAACTTCATTCCCACTTATTCTAATTGTTGTTTTTTTAACTATTGCTCTTCCAACGTTTTGGTAAACAGTTGAATTTGCATCTTTAGATTCAATTTCTAATTCAAAAGTTAATCTGGTTGTTCCGGGAACAATAACATCATTACTACTTAGATTAGGAAATCTCACTAATAACTGTTGATTTTTGTCAATAGTTGAAGGATTATTAGTTATTTTAACACTTTGACGAATATCTTTTGCAGCATGAGGTTCTCTTAATTTTCTATAAGGATTTAATTTTTTCCGTAAGCCGACATTTTTAAGGATTAAAAATTGTTTATAAAAATAATTCAATTACCGCTGATACTAGAGTATTGAGACATCCAGAATTATCCATCTCATTAATAAAACTTATTCTGTCTCCAGCCTCAACTTTTAAAGGTGTTTTAAAGTTAACATATTCATAAAAATCTTTATCCGAACTTATTACATAACCAAATTTCTTATCACCATTAACACTCACTATGACAGATACATAATCTTTGTTTGTTTAAAAACATGATAAACTAAGACCTAATATCTCTCCTGGAAAATTCATAACAAAATCACCACCACCAAAACTAAACTAAACACTTGACCGCTCACCAATGGTCCGTAACTTCCAGCAAATATATTTATTATTTTTCTGTCTGGTATGGTTTTAATTTTATCGTATAATAAATTAATATTATTATTCATCTCGTTCTCTATCTTTTTATATCTTTAATTTTGTTGTATAATAAATCATTATTAATTTCCATTACTTTAAACTCATTTCTCATTTTTAATATTTCCGATGCATCTACATGTTTTTTTTAATGCCAAATATACTCATTTAATTATATAAATTTTAAGTCATTTTTTAATCCGCTAAAATTTCTAAAACACAATTAATTGGTAAACTATTACTTATTTTTTTATTATCCTCATCTCTAATTTCTAATTTAAATTCTGTTAAATTACCATTTACTAAACCTTTATAATCTGGTTTTTCAAATTTTACCGGTTTAACATCTCCAAACTCTTTGTTTTTAACTGGGATAACAGCCAATAATGTACTCGGCGCACCATCAAGATAATTATTAGAAGTGCTAACTTGTTCTAAATGTAAATATAATGATTTATAAATAGCAAAATCTACGGGTTTGTCTCCATAATGTTTTTCGAGTATTTCAAATATACTTTTATTTTGAAACCCCAACATATTTTTTAAACTTTTACTAATCTTAAATTCAAAAGGTGTGTTTAGAAGCAATACCATTTATTTCATTTACGGATAATTTAATATTTTCTTTTGAAAATTCATCCGCTATTTGTTTGAAACTATAATAACCGTTTGTAATATTTATAGGTTGTTTCTCCCCAATTTTTTTTAAACGTCCCTTTAAAATATTATGCCAACCTACGCAATATGTTATTTGTTTTAAACCAATACGTTTGTTACCATCTCTGTTATCAATATATTGTTGTAAGTTTATTGTTTTATTAATATTTGAAATAGTATGGTACATTTTTAAGGGTAAAAAATGAAGAAAGAATTTAAATATAATCCTAATGCATCATATAATCCTCACACTAAATATTCTGATATAATTTGGGAAATTTTCCATCCGGTCAAAATCTTGTTACTGTGAATTCATTTTTATTCGTGGGGTACCAATTTCCGTGGTTTTCGTGGGTGTCCCCAAACCACGAATTCAAATACTCAACGAAATGTGATTTTCCTGTGCAAGTTTCAAACACAAATGAATGAACATAATGAAGGACCTGATCAACGAAGGCCATAAACCTTGCACTTGTACCTGAGCCCTGGGACTATTATTAGTCCCAGCTGAGCCCAAACTAACTGATATATCCAACAATAAGTAAATATGCATTTTCATGAACCTTTAATAGCAGCAAAATAAGTTAAAATGCTTTATTTCCAAGTGTTTCCCAGTTTCCCAGTTTCCCAGTTAACAAATTAGCGATAACTGGCTTCCTATTTTGTTTAACAATTACGCTAAAGTGTTGATTTACAGTTTGGACAAGAACCATCTCAAACCAGTTTTTATATCATATTACTAATTAAACTTTTAAATTTTAATTATGTTCTGCTGAAAAAGACATGTGTATTTTGCAATCAATACAGGTGTCTATTTATAAATAACGAATGGAGTACGGTTATGTCAGATTGTTACCTAATTAAAAAATATCTACACATTACTATGAATTGTTAATTACAGGTGACACTTAAATTACAGGTACAAGTCTGAATTTTGGTGTTTTGACATCAATACTGAAGGTACTGAAACCATGAATTTTATAATTTTAATTTTATAAATTTAATTTTTTTTTCTTGAAGTGGTAATCCACGAATTTACGTACGCCACGAAATGTCTTTTTTTCTCTACCCATGAAAATTGGTACCCACGAAATTAAATGAATTCACAGTAATCAATTAATATTTGTAAATCAAAAAGAAAACTTTAAAACAACTTTTACCGATTTATTTCAAAAATATCAAAACCCAACATTACACGACAACGAACCATGGAATACATGGATTCATTCTTCGTTTGATTGGTGGCAATGTCAATTAAACTTTGCAGTTTGGTGTGCTAGTACAGGATGTGGTGTTTCTTATGATGATCATATACAAAACACTTCAAATCTTACCAATTCAATATATATGTTTCATCTATATTATTGTATTGCCAGAATCTTATAAGAACTTAAATCACCCTTTACCAACTGATTCTTCTTTCTGTTATATCAAAAATCCCTAAGACAAAGTTGCATATCAAAAAATATGTAATGAATTTCAAATTTCACCTAATACAGATTGGAGACAAAAATTAGAAACAGCTGGTAACGGATTAGGACGTTTTACCCAATACTATAAACCAAGTGCTGAATATAGAATGAATCATTCTCAGAATGGACCATTATTAAATATAAACGATTCAGTTAAGCATACAATAGATATAAATATGGCTTGGACAACATTTATTCTAGACAAATCAGAAGGTTTTACAAAAGTAGGCATTGAACGTATTAATGAAAGTATTAGAACGTTTGTATGGGCTTTATTAGGAGCACAATCTCAAACACGTGTAGATATATTAAAAATAGGTACAGGATTTGACGCTCAAAAACAATTCTTAGCAAACGTTCAAGATGCTATTAATAGTCCCATAGATTTACCCTCTCAGATTTCACATTATCAACGTGTTTTAAAATATGCAAGAAGCAAGGTTAATTATGTCTATGGTATTGGGTTATATATGTCTCCAAGTGATATGAGATTACAAATTGGAACAATTGTTGGCTATAATAACCAAATTGTAATCGCAACAAAAGATCAAAAACTAGGTTTTAACGATGATATAAATAATAAACACGTTGAACAAGTTTCTCATTCTTTAGATAAATTAGATGGAACAAAAACAAAAAAACCTGTTCATGATATACCGAAGCCTTCTGATAAATTTGTTCAAGATAAACAATCAAATATAGAACACGAAGAAAATAAAACAGCGTTAATAGTTGGGGGTATTGTATTGGGTATTACAACACTTATTATTTATAAGATTTATTAATTTAATTTAATTTTTTTAAATATTCCCTGGCAGCAGCATATAATAAACCAACAACCAAAACAAGCAAAACCCATAAATTATTTGCAAACCAATTTACTACGTCTTTTGTTGCATTTAACAACCAAGACTCGATAGCACCGATAATTCCTGGCAATGCAGCTGCTGCTTTTCCTGCAAGATTAGCTAATAGTTTTCCAAGATTTTTTAATTATTTTTATATCCAATCTTTTGCATTTGTTTTATTTGTGTTTCCACCACCAGAAGGATAAGTTTCACCAGCAGAAGGAATAATTGCCTCAACAATAACACCTATAATAATTCCAAAAGCAGTTAAAACACTAACTATTGTTATTCCTTGTTCTCTAAATAATGTTCTAATTCTTTCACCTAATGTAGTGTCTTCATTTAATATTTTACGTATTGTCTGTTTAAATCTATCTAACTGGTTACGTAGTACATATCTATTATCATTAATTGCCTCCAGTCTTGCACTTCTCTCAGATTCCAACTCTCTTATTCGATTACGTATTTTATTTATTTGATCTTCATTTTTTTCTAGTTTAGCTATTCTTAATTTTTCTTTTTCTTTTTTTATTTCATTATCTATTTCAGTTAGTTTAGCAATATTATTTGCAAGCGCTTTTTTCATATCAGTAAATTCTGTTGGTAAACCAACAATCTCTCTCCATGGCAAATTAAATCGTCTTTCTGCTTCTCTCTTAAATGTTTCATCATCAATTACTTTTTTCACAGATGTTTCCGCATCATCCGCTTTTTCTAATAGTTCTTTTGCTTCTTGTTGGGAAGTTACATTTTTTGAAGAAATATCTTTATTATTTCATTTTCTGCATTTTGTAAAGCTTTAGTAGTTTTTGATTTAGGTTTAGTAGATATATAATCGCTTAACATTAACAAAGATCTTATTTTATTTGCTCCACCTCTGCGAAGTCTTTGTTGTAAAGTAGATAGAGAAATAAAACCAGTTTCTCTTTCATTAGTAAGCCGAATTTTATCATCACCAAGCTTTAAATAAAGTATTGTTAAATCTTTATCAAGTTCAAAATTTGAATAATCAATATATTCCAGTATATATCCTTCATTTTTCTCTATTTGTTTGTAAAATTGTTTAACAAATGATTTTATTTGTGCTGATTTTAAATTTTCTTTTGTTTTAGTATCACTACCGGCATTTATAATAGTATCTCTACGATTCTGTGTAGTACTCTTAAATTCATCCATATCATTTTGAAAAGAAGTTTCTTCTTCTTCATCATCATTATTATGATCTTTAAAAGTATCCATTTCAATTTCTCCTCCTTCAGCCATTTTTAATTATAAAATTTTACTCATATTTTGGTGGAGGGTCATTTACTACAGTAATTTTATTGAAGAAAATTAAATATTTTCCATTTTTTTTAATTTCATTTCTTACTCTTGCTTCTGTATCTTATATTAATTTCTTTCTTTTGCTGTCATTTAATACGGTTTTTGTTTGTTTTGTACGTATATTTTCTTTCATTTTGTTATATTTTTCCAATTCATCTAAAATTGATTTAAATTCATTTTCATTTATTTGTCCATCAGTTAAAGATTTTGAAATTAAATTTTTTATACTGTTTAGTTTACATTCTGCCATTGTTTTAATTTCATAATGTTTTTTTGATTTTGTTGTAAGTTTACGTCTAACAAGTTTAACACAAGCACCTAAACCTCCACACGCGACAGCTGCAATTTGCATTGGTAAAAATATAGGAAAAGCTATTCCAACACCAGCTAAAATAGCAGAAACTGAAATTAAAGTTAGTTTAAACTTTATTTATTTAACAACAACAATGACAGCACATATTACAAACACAATAACGAAAAAGTTGGATTGAGAAACAAGGCTAAGCCTTATGTTAATCTCTCTCCATAATTAAAGTTGTATCGACACCATCCAATGCATTAACTCCTCGTTTATATTTTTTGTATAGTGATTTACGTTTATCTCTTTCATTTATTAATGTTTTTTCTATTTCTGTTATTTTTTGTAGTCTATAATTTTGTCCATCTTCTGTAGGTAATTCTGGATATAAATCTGGGGCTGTTGGTTGCTTCATTTTTAAGGGTATTATTTTGTTAATTACAGTTTAAACAAAATTTTCATTTGACATTAAAAATACTTTATTACAAAAAGACAAGACAATAATACATACTTTATTGTTTCTTTCAGAAGAAAACAATTTAGTATGTAAAATAATCGTCTTTTAATGTTCTAAATTTATGTATTGCAAACACCGATATTGTTAGGTAAATATAGCATTGAGAAATATACAAAGATATTCCAGCCACTGATCCTTATATGGAATAAGAAAATCAACAGAAAAGTTAATTGATTATTGATCTTTCGCGTTCTAGCCTAGAGCGCGAGGTTGGCAGAATGCCAGTTCTATCTCGCTACATGTTTGTTAATTGATTATTGATCTTTCACGTTCTAGCCTAGAGCGCGAGGTTGGCAGAATGCCAGTTCTATCACTGTTGATGGTAAAACATGTTTGTTAATTGATTATTGATCTTTCGCGTTCTAGCCTAGAGAGCCGTTACCAAGTCCGATATATAATGTTTGTATATAGTCGCTATGCAATAGATATGTTTGCTGTTTTCCTGTTTTTGTAATATTCCAATTAATTGAGTCATTTCTTCTTTATAATATTCAGTAATAATAACAGACTGTTCCGTTGACCACATCCATGAAATACACTAATTCTGCATTTCTTAAATAATCCAACAATTTAGATGAATTTTCTATTTCTTTTTCAAGCTGCTAAATGACGACAACATCATCTAAGTTAACGTGTAAACATTCTCTTGACAACCAGGTAAATATTTGCAATGATCGATTTAGTTTATTTAAAACTCATGTCTATTGAATAGCATATTGTAATCAATATGTCTTTAGAGATACACACACCAGGAACAAAAATTAATGTGATGAACTCGCGGATATTTTTTCATTTGTGTTTTAGAAATTCTTTTCTTCGCTGACCTCCCGGATATTTTTTTCTCACTTTTCCCTGTGTAAATCTTTTTTCTTTGATGTACTGCCCGGCTATTTTTTTTTAATGTGTTAGACCCGCACTAGAATTTTCCATTCGGTGTACTCCCGGGTAACTTTTTTTTTGGTTGGGGGTCAAATTTTTTTTCTCACTATTCCCTGTGTAACTTTTTCTCCTTCGGTGTACTCCCGGCTCTCAATTTTTTTTTTCACTTTTCCCTGTGTAACTTTTTCCCCTTCGCTGAACCTCCGGCTGTTTTTTTTTGGAGGGGGGTCAAATTTTTTTTCTCACTTTTCCCCACCAAACTCTTTCTCCTTCGCTGAACCTCCGGCTCTCAAAATTTTTTTTTGGAGGGGTGCTAAAACTTTTTTGTTATTTTATAACCCTATACCGGTTATGCATTTCCCGTGGGCGAAGCAAAGCGGCGGCCACGGGATATGCATAACCTATAACTACTTACAGCTTTTAACCAATTCACAAGATTCAAAATTCAAACTTAACTGCCAACACTGGCGTTATAAAAGGTTCCTTTCCAAAAATGGAGTTAGGATTACTTCTCGGTATGAAAATACCTGCTGTATTTTTAAATTCTAAAACATCAGTCACATATGATCTGTAACGTAGAGCTTCATCAAAAATGTATGGCCAATACGGAGCAGAAATCCATTTCGGTACAATCAATGTACCCCTGGCTTTGCTTTATTACTCTAAGTACAGAAAACACAGGTGGAACGAGCCAGTTATTATCAAATTGCCAGTTTTGCGAAAAAGCGTCTTTTGCTTCAGATCCTAGATTCCAATATAAAGAGTTAAATCTATTTAATTTGTTATTAAAGTTAGCAAAGCGATCCACAGTAATAGGACCCCAAAGGTCATTCATAAAGTCGAAAAATTCTTGAGATACTTCCCAATCTTGATGATCAATTAATTTACTGATTAAATCAGCTTTTTCGATTTCAGATCGTGGAATGCACTGAATGTCTATAGAAATTGAATTAGATACACATGTCGAATATATGCTTCTAGCAAGCTTTTGAAGTTCTAGTTTCATGCTACCTGCTTTAACAATTTTGACTCAGTTTTGGTTATCTGTAAACCATTTAATTGTTTTACCTTCAAATTGATCTTTAAAAGATAGTAAAGCTAGCTCAATAGCTTTCATCTCACGCCAGGTTGTACTTTTTCGAAAACATTCCACATATTATGAAAAATTTTTGATTCTAATTCTACCGTACAAGCCGCAGCAGCGATATCACTAGCGTCTGAATATACTAATAAAGACGAACAACTATAACCGACTAAATTCTTATGATTAAGTTTTGCTATGTTTTCTTGCCAAAACAACAATTCAGCCTTGACCTGATCTGACTCGGTCAACTCTAATACACTGTCCCAAGCTGACCTCGTTTCAATAATCATGTAACAATAACGAGTCATAAGTCTTGACATGTTGCCTATAACAGGTGACATGGATATGATTTAACCTGTAACCTGAGCAAGTTTGCGAGCAGTAATGAAAGGGAAAACAGACAAAATAACACTAACAGAATCTATCAGATCATATATCCTTCTATCTGGGATTTGTAGTGAAAAATCAACCAAATTTCATAAAATACCCAGCCATTCAATGGATTGAATGGGCGTAAATACTGATTTTTTATTATTGATGAGAAACCCAGCTTCGGTAAGAGATTTTTTAATAAAGTTCGAGTCCTTTAAACAAGAATCATAATCTGCATTCATACCGAAACCATCATATAAATACAGTACGATATTAATGGCTTTAGATCTCCAGTATTTAACCAAGGCTCTCAAGCATTTCGTGAATAAAAAGGGCCGGACAGCAAACCAAAAGGTAATATAGTGAAGCAGTAAAATTTTCCTTTCCATGAGAAACCTAGAAATGTCTGTTGCTTTGTGCAAAATATCAAAATGATGGTACCTCGATTTTAAATCAAATTTGTACATATAACAATTTGAAGCAAACATCTGGATGGCTACTTTCCAGTCTTCGTACTTAAACTTGTCCTTACGAACAAACTTATTTAATCTACTCAAATCTAAAATTAAGCGTTTTTGCCAGATTTCTGTATTGCTACACTTACGTGGCTTACAACATATGGAGTAACGGTACTTCAACTGCACAACCATTGTCTAACAATTCAGCACTAGCCGTGTCTACAAATTCATGGCTTTGGAAAGCAGATTTATTGTTTTTAAAACTCATATTAGGCGGATTACTACTAAAAGGTATTACATAGCCTTCAGATATAGTACTTAAAATAAATTCATTAGCTCCAATATATTAAAGATCTGACATTATTAGAGAAACATCTTTATAAATAGTAATAATGTACATTATACTATAAAGAAAGAAATGAGTCAAGACCGAAAATCCCCAGATAATAACTTTCAAATTCCGAATTACCAAGAAAATATGCTCCTCCATCCCTATAGTCCCCAAAAATACAACAGAAAATTCTGGAATCCTAATAAACGGTTGCATGGTAGATCCAGAATTCCTGCGGAATAAAATAATTATACATCTTGCATATTCTCTTGAAGATTAAAAAAGAGAATACAATTATTCAAGATTCTTTATTCTCTAAAAACCATAGATAAACATAGGTACAGAGAACAATTAAATATATATATACAAATATACAATAAATAAACACATATATAATAAACAATAAGCATATTGCAATCAATATATAAAATACTTATTTTAATTATCTGGAGAATTTCGCAGATTGATAACTTTTAATAACATACCCAAGTTTTTTAGTGTGTTTCTATTTTTACACTGAAATAGCTTTTTGAATTTCAAAGTATTGATTCAGTACAAACAATATTTCGGTAAATATTGTTTAGGCTCTTTTTTTAAAGATTTACAATGCAAAACTCAGGGAAATATTTGAAACAAAAAAAATATAATGTAACACCTCCTCTTTCTTTTCTTTATCATCAAATCACGCTTATTAAAAAGAATTAATTTAAAAGTATCCATAAAGTACACTGTCGTACAAAAATAATTGATTTTTAGATTATTGCTTCGGTGTTCATTATCGATACTCTTAACTTTCGACGTCTACTACTGTGACATCTTCATTGAGAAAAAAAAAATAAAGCGACTTGTGGCCGAAAAAGCCCATTTTTGTCGTTATATTCGATTATATCTTTCTTATGAGTTCGGTGACCTATTGTTTTTATTGTCTTATTCTAATAAAAACAAACAACTTTACATGCTGTGAAAATATGAGAAAAAATCAACAGCAGAATTTTAAAAAAATAATAGAAAAGATAACAAAAATGTCTAATATTTTGCGCTGGAAAGTAACTAAGCGTTAAAATAATCATCAATCCCTCATTCAAAAGTTTGTTCTTTAAAATAATTGTAATCAGTAGACTTTCCGGAGTATAACACAGAAATCTGTTTGCAATTTCAACTATTATTACCGAAATGGCAAGGGTTTAAATTTAACCTGGTCATCTCTCGATCTGCCGAATTTAGCCAATTTTTATGGTGCTATAGGAACAAAACGAATTGGTTACCTATATTTTTTATTCTTTAAAATTGTCCCAAATACCTTGAAGAATGATTATGCTAAGTTTCACGAAAAAATCAACAGTAGAAATTAATAGTTGGTTTGGTCATTAAATGCAAAACTATAGGTAACCCGAATAATCCAGTCGTTATATTCCACTCACTACGATCCCTACATTAACCTTGTAGAAGGAGAGAATTGGATACGGAGAGGGTTTTAATTATTCGAGTTAAACTGTAGGAGGATCTTGCGTCACATGCAACATGTGTCAAAATCTACACCCTTGGGCCTCTTGTTTGCATAATGCGAATTTCAAAAGTCCAAAAACTTATTGTGAATCTGCAGCATATGTGCAACAATTCTATAACAAAATTTAAAATCTAATTCCAAAAATGTAGGAATAGTTTGCGTCACATCGTTTCGGACAGACGGTGGCGAACACAATATCCCGGAACTTTCTTCAGAAAGTGCGGGGATAATAATTAGCGTTACCTGAGAAACAACGGCAGTAAAATACCGAAAGAAACAAACATAGGAGTGGCATTTATAAATCATTGTAAAAAAACATGGCAAAAAACGAGAACACAGAAAACTATGACGCTAGACAGCCATAAAGCACAGAAACAAAGACACAACATTCAAATTAAGACACTCACAATTTGAACCGTCATGCAGCTGACAGTGACGCCAGGTGCTCCGAAAGGGTACACGTGTCATATTTTGTTAACAGCAGCCTTCACACTGTAAGTGAGTCAATCTGGTAAATCAGTAGTCAAACCTGGGAAGACGTGAATCTCTTTTTCTCTTTGATCACTTGTCCTAAAGCAATCTTTCCCATTTCCATAGCATTTAACATCTTGACTTTTTTACTCTTTATACAATTCTGCAGCTGAAAATATCCGTTTTCGTTTTGAACACTGACACGTCATATCTTCCGTAATAGTGGCGGCCATATAATTTCTTGAGGGATGAAATTAACATAGGCTGAACAAATAACTGACTTATCAGTTTTTGGGACAATTTTTTGCTCTGTCCAAAAACATCACTGTACAAACTGCATGCTCGACAGAAAGGAATCAACTGTGAAATGTACAACCCATATGCTGGAGAGGTAGGTATATTGCTGCTAAGAAAGGACAGTTTACAATTGGGAAGCTAAAATCATTTCTTTTTCCATTGTCACAAAGATCATGAAAAAGTAGTTTGTTATCAAAATTGAAAATATAAATCCGAAACTGGGTGAAATCAATATGACAATTCTAGAAAACAATTTATCGTCGTCCTGCATTATGTACCACTTAAAAAGGCATGACAGATGCAAAATTTTGTTGATATGATTATTGTTTGTATATCATGGGTTTGCTTACTAACAAGACCTAAAAGAAGCATTATTAAAGATATATTTCCAAATGTAATAAGATAATACAAATTTCCCCTCCAAAGTGCCGAGTGTCTAGACAATTTAGCTTCCATACGAATTATGTGTCCACACTTTTGGGGTGGAAAAGATAAGAAGAGACACTCACAATGGCAGAAACTATACGAGAAAAACATCAGTAAAAAGACAAAGGCCAAACGTAAATAACGATAGGGACTCGGCTTAGCAAGACTTGGTATCAGCACTAGCAAAGGCCAGTGGTCAATACCGTTTCCCTATAGTATGATAAACATACTAATAAAATCCAATACAGGAAGACTACTGACTAGATAACCACTATCCCTTTTAAAACAAAATGACAAAACAAAATTTGAAAGAAGGGTCAATGAGTGCTCGACGCTAAACTGCCGGCTAGCTCAAGGAGCCAAGTCGCCTAGTAAAACACTGTAATAATACGGAAGAAAAATCAAATTCAAAACTTCCAAAAGGTTTTGGTAAAGAATCATCATGCATTTCAAAAAACAGCGGCAGTATCAGTGAGAGGCCAGTGTGCGTGTAAAAACTCTCAGGTGACTGGGTCCGAGAGCCAAATTAATGGATACATTAATGTCGATACCCCTATACGTAAAGAATGTAAATTATTTCTAGGTTTTTCTAGATTTTGAATTAGTGTCTGGCAGTTTGTAACAACATTTACGTAAAAACGAGGAAAATGGATGCCCTAAGTAACAAGTAAGAACTGTGTTTGCAGAGCTAACACAAAAGTCTCCCAAACAAAACTTCCCAATTCCATAGCAACAGTTGTAATTTTGATAATTTTGGACCAAAAATCATTCCTACGCATTTCATGCATCCTCCCTATAAAATTTTATCCACTTCTGAGCACTTTGAAATTTCCCATGGCAACGGGTGCCTTTTTGGAAATTCGTAAAACCGGATGGCACATCTTCTCACGGGTCTCTGTCATCAGGTGAAGTTTCATTAAGTCCCAGTTATTGGTCTCCGAGATATCTGGCGGACAAAACTTTTAGGGCGGAAGAATAAGAAAAAGGAGTAAAAACTAGATTTGCAATTGCAAGCAATAGCTGATGTCGCCCAGACCTCCAAGTGGATGATTCCATCTTGTTTGCAGTGTTCAAAATTTACCTAGAAATCAATCTTCGTTGAAATCGGGCAATGTTGAAATTTTGACGTATTTTGGCGGCCATCTTGAATATGATTCATCGATGAAACCAACATTCCAAGCTTAATATGTGTATTTATTGATACTTTAATATGAAATAAAGTTATGGGGTGTGACCTTGACCTCATTTGGAAGGTCCCATTTTCCTGAACATTTTGTATGTTGAAAGCCTTATTGTTTCTTCAGTGGTATTTGAGCTATAAGCAAAAAAACCAAAAATCAGACATAAAAATTGGTTTCTGGTCCATAGGCCCAAAACGGTTGGTCCAATAATTTTGGACCCAATGTAAAAAATGTAGATGTAAACAAGACACACATTTTTGCAATTAAATGTTATCAGCTATCTATTACGGTTTATGGGTTAATCCAATGACAAAGTCTAGGGTCAAAGTTCAAAGTGACCAATGACCTTTGACCTTTGCGTTTTTAAAAGTAACACATATCACCTAAGTTGAATGGAAAAGGTTCCAGGTTTCTATCTCTTACCGTTTTCGAAATAAAACATGTGTAAAGATATGATGAAATTTTCAAGGGGCATAACTCATGAACGGGTCATCATAGAGTTTCGGTCCAAGTGTAACAAAGGTCCGTCATGACGTAATAAACATTTTTGTCATACAATTTATCAACTATTTTTTACCCTTTTCTAGAAAATTCAATCACAAGATTTGAGGTCAAAGTTCAAAGTGACCAATGATGGTGGTCATTTTTGAAATTCTAAGACCTCCTTGCACATCTTGAGGTGGTTGTCTACATCGGTGCTAAGTTTGATCAAGTTTGGACCACCCAGTTCTGAGAAACTGTTTGGACAAAGTTCATAAAATTTATTGGGGAATAATAATAATGAAAAACTAGTATTAATTGTGTTTGGATGCAAACACAAGAAGTCTCCCAAACGAACTCCCATATCAGAATTCAAAGGCTTTAGATGAGATCCACAGATTTTAAACATCCTTCCTCTTAAATTTCATTCAATTATGAGCACTTGGGATTTTCCCGCCTTTTTTGCCGTTTCCATGGCAACGGTTGCCATTTCGAAGTCTTGGAGTCTAGAACCCAATTGTAAACATTATAGGCAGCCTTCCTGTAAAATTTCAACCAATTCTGAGCACTTTGATTTTCCCGCCTTTTTTACCGTTTCCATGGCAACGGTCGCCATTTTGAAGTCTTAGAGACCGGTATCCAATTCTACACATGTAAAGCAACCTTCCCATAAAATTTCTTCCAATTCTGAGCACTTTGATTTTCCCGCCTTTTTTACAATTTCCATGGCAACGGTCGCCATTTTGGAAATTCCGAAAACTTTAGGATCAACTTTGGGTCCATATCTATCATGCCATGAAGTTTCATGAAGTTTGGGTCACTGGTCTCTGAGAAATCGTGCGGAAAATTTGGAGGCGGAAAACTGAAGAAGAAAAATAATAATAAGAATAACTAGTATTAATTGTGTTTGGATGCAAACACAAGAAGTCTCCCAAACGAACTCCCATATCAGAATTCAAAAGGTTTAGGTGGGATCCACAGATTATAAACAACCTTCTTGTCAAGTTTCATGTAATTCTGAGCACCTTGATTTTCCCGCCTTTTTACCGTTTCCATGGCAACAGTCAACATTTTGAAGTCTTGAAGACCGGAGCCAATTCTACACTTGTTATGCAACCTTCCTGTAAAATGTCATCCAATTCTGATCAAATTGATTTGCCCGCCTTTTTTACCGTTTCCATGACATCGGTCGCCATTTTGAAGTCTTGGAGACCAGAAGCCAATTCTGCACATGTAAGGCAACATTCCTGTAAAATTTCATCCAAATCTGAGAACTTTGATTTTCCCGCCGATTTTACCGTTTCCGTGGCAACGGTCGACATTTTGAAGTCTTGGACACCGGAGCCAAATTCTACACTTGTTATGCAACCTTCCTGTAAAATTTCATCCAATTCCGATCATTTTGATTTTCCCGCCTTTTTTTTACCGTTTCCATGGCATCGGTCGCCATCTTGAAGTCTTGGAGACCAGAAGCCAATTCTACACATGTAAGGCAACCTTCTTGCAAAATTTCATTTAATTCTGAGCACATTGATTTTCCCGCCTTTTTACCATTTCCAAGGCACCGGCCACCATTTTGAGGTCTTGGACACAAGAAGTTAATTTTACACATGCAAGACAACCTTCCTGTAAAATTTCATCCAAATCTGAGCACTATGATTTTCCTGCCTTTTTTACCATTTCAATGGCATTGGCCATCATTTTGAGGTCTTTGACACCAGAAATCAATTCTTCACATGCAAGGCAACCTTTCTGTAAAATTTCATCCAAATCCGAAAACAGTGATTTTCCCGCCTTTTTTTACCATTTACATGGCACCGGTCGATATTTTGAAGTCTTGGAGACCAGAAGTTAATTCTACACATGTAAGGCAACCTATCTGTAAAATTTCATCCAATTCTGAGCACTTTGATTTTCCCGCCTTTTTTACCATTTCCATGGCACCGGTCGTCATTTTGAAAATTCCAAGACTTGAATGTACGTCTTGGGATGAGGTTCTTTCATCCTGTGAAGTTTGGTTAAGATTGGATCAGTGGTGTCCGAGAAAACTGATGGACAAAGTTGAGATGGAAAACGGAAGAAAAAGAATAATAATAACTAGTATTAATTGTGTTTGGATGCAAACACAAGAAGTCCCATATCAGAATTCAAAAGGATAAGGTGGGATCCACAGATTATAGACAACCTTCTTGTCAAGTTTCATGTAATTCTGAGCACCTGGATTTCCCCGCCTTTTTACCGTTTCCATGGCAACAGTCAACAGTTTGAAGTCTTGAAGACCGGAGCCAAATTCTACATTTGTTATGCAACCTTCCTGTAAAATTTCATCCAATTCTGATTAAATTGATTTTCCCGCCTTTTTTACCGTTTCCATGACATCGGTCGCCATCTTGAAGTCTTGGAGACCAGAAGCCAATTCTACACATGTAAGGCAACCTTCCTGTAAAATTTCATCCAAATCTGAGCACTTTGATTTTCCCTCCGATTTTACCGTTTCCGTGGCAACGGTCGCCATTTTGAAGTCTTGGACACCGGAGCCAAATTCTACACTTGTTATGCAACCTTCCTGTAAAATTTCATCCAATTCCGATAATTTTGATTTTCCCGCCTTTTTTTACCGTTTCCATGGCATCGGTCGCCATCTTGAAGTCTTGGAGACCAGAAGCCAATTCTACACATGTAAGGCAACCTTCTTGCAAAATTTCATTTATTTCTGAGCACATTGATTTTCCCGCCTTTTTACCATTTCCATGGCACCGGCCATCATTTTGAGGTCTTGGACACCAGAAGTCAATTCTACACATGCAAGGCAACCTTACTGTAAAATTCCATCCAAATCTGAGCACTTTAATTTTCCCGCCTTTTTTACCATTTCCATGGCACCGGCCAACATTTTGAGGTCTTTGACACAAGAAGTTAATTTTACACATGCAAGACAACCTTCCTGTAAAATTTCATCCAAATCTGAGCACTATGATTTTCCCGCCTTTTTTACCATTTCCATGGCACTGGCCATCATTTTGAGGTCTTTGACACCAGAAATCAATTCTACACATGCAAGGCAACCTTCCTGTAAAATTTCATCCAAATCCGAAAACATTGATTTTTTTCGCCTTTTTTACCGTTTACATGGCACCGGTTGACATTTTGAAGTCTTGGAGACCAGAAGTCAATTCTACACATGTAAGGCAACCTTCTTGCAAAATTTCATCCAATTCTGAGCACTTTGATTTTCCCGCCTTTTTTACCATTTCCATGGCACCGGTCGCCATTTTGAAGTCTTGGAGACCAGAAGTCAATTCTACACATGTAAGGCAACCTATCTGTAAAATTTCATCCAATTCTGAGCACTTTGATTTTCCCGCCTTTTTTACCATTTCCATGGCACCGGTCGCCATTTTGAAGTCTTGAAGACCAGAAGTCAATTCTACACATGCACTGACATGTAAGGCAACCTATCTGTAAAATTTCATCCAATTCTGAACACTTTGATTTTCCCGCCTTTTTTTACCATCATTGTGAAAATTCCAAGACTTGAATGCACATCTTGGGATGGGGTTCTATCATCCTGTGAAGTTTGATTAAGATTGGATCAGTGGTGTCCGAGAAAACTGATGGACAAAGTTGAGACGGAAAACGGAAGAAAAAGAATAATAACTAGTATTAATTGTGTTTGGATGCAAACACAAGAAGTCTCCCAAACGAACTCCCATATCAGAATTCAAAAGGTTTAGGTGGGATTCACAGATTATAAACAACCTTCCTGTCAAGTTTCATGTAATTCTGAGGACCTGGATTTTCCCGCCTTTTTACCGTTTCCATGGCAACAGTCAACATTTTGAAGTCTTGAAGACCGGAGCCAAATTCTACACTTGTTATGCAACCTTCCTGAAAAATGTACCTTTCCGTGGTAACGGTCGCAATTTTGAAGTCTTGGACACCGGAGCCAAATTCTACACTTGTTATGCAA
>MJUU01045634.1:0-25689 GCA_002080025.1 Modiolus philippinarum
ACTTTGCCAGTTGAGTTTATGTTTGTTGACGATCCCGCATCCATGGATAAAAGGATAAAAAAACATGGATGTAGCGTTGCTCAGCAATTAGCAATGAATACCGCTCAAACCGGTGCTAGGGGCCGTCTTGAACTTGCTATAAGGTATGAGTAATCCTCATTATTGAAGGCCTCATGGTGACTTCAAGATGAAGAACAACAATAAAAGCGTTGTTCCATTGCTATGTTTTACCATGTATTTGTAGAGATTTTGTCTCATTTGCATTTACTGCATATCCCTTCATTGTTAATATAAATCATCTGGTCATGTATTATGTATTTCTCTATTTTCTATCCAGTTTTCACATTCCCTGACCGGTAGTGAAACATTTGTTCTCCTCTCTAGAGAGGAGAACAAGTTTCGTGAAATCTCCCGCCAATTTATTCGGAATACAATCCTTGGTGTTTTTCGTCCAGTCATTAGAGAAACAGTTTCCACAACTTAAACACGTTTATTATGAAATTTCTCACATCTCGTTAAATAAATTTTCAAATTTTTAAAAGCTCGGCAAGCCTCGCTTTCAAACATTTGCAAAATTTATTTAACTCGATGTGAGAAATTTCATAATCGACTAGTTCTCGTTATGGAAACTATATTTCTCCTCTCTAGAGAGAATGTTTTTCTGGGCAAGTGATTGGATGAAATTCAATTATGACGTCAAATATGTTTGCCATTTTTCCGACTTAACATTGTGACGTCACGAAAAAAGGCGACCATGCCTGCTGACGTCACGCTCAAAAAACATATTTTTTCGGATCGTTAGAAGAGGGGGGTCATGTTTTTTGTCTTAAATCTCCTTGTAATCGTTAAAGAAATAAAATCCACAACCGTATCTCGTGACATACGACATTTCTTCACTCTCGATAGTTTAATATTTAAATATTTTAAACGCTCGGCAAGCCTCGCATTTATAATTTAACTATCTCTAGGGTAGAAATGTCGTTTCTTACTCGTTACGGTTGTGAATTCTATATTTTATTAACTTTCATTCTTCTTTTATGCATCTGTCTGAAATGGTTTTATTTGACATGTTTTACGAAAGGATATGGAGTAAATGAACACGAGACCATAACACATATTTTAACTCCAACTGCAATAATTTTAATGAGCTATATGGCCATTTTAGAAATTATTTCCTCATCGGCAGAACTAAAACCCAAAACATAGGAAATCCATAATTTAATAATGTTTAAAATGCATAAAACCGAACGAAATCCTAATAATCAGTAATACCAAATAAAGCTAAGGCTAAGGACAAAACTACGATGGAGGGAGTTAAACCTTAGGTTTTAGAAATTACATAAATTTAGATAATAGTAATTGAACAAAGTGTACACATGAGATTCTATTTCATGTACAAGAACACCATATCTAAGAAAAATAAAGAGCATACGTCTCTAACACGGGGAATTGTTCCACTGAAGACACATAAATTGTAAAATTGAAATATACGCTGAATAAATTAACAGTAACTTCAGTGATACGTTTTTATTATAATTAGCTCAATGTCACTACAGTTCCACTATTAATCATAAAGGGTATTAAACAATACATTAGTCAGTACTTCGATGATGACCCAAACGCCCGATGATTTTTGGTTTTTTTGGGTTTTTTTGTTTTTTTTTTGTTTTTGTTTTTTGTTTTGTTTTTTTAATTGTTTTTTTATTTGTTTTTGTTTTTTGTTTTTTGTTTTTTTTTTGTTTTTGTTTTTTTTTTTTAATTTCAGACATTTTGTTAAACCCAATGAGTATCTTCGTGGTGTAATGATTGATTGATTGATTGATTGATTGAATATTGTTTAACGTCTACTGAGCAATATTTCAGCTATATCAAGACGAGAACAAGTTTATTATTATCAATAAGTAATCACTTTGGGGTATGGAAAGGGTCATGGGACGGGAAATTCTGACTGCCAGTGGAAATGTAGGGTGAAACCGAAAATGGCAGGGAATCTTGGTGTAATGCTTTTACGTTTCCTTCTTTCTTTCTTTGTTTTTGGCGGGGTCGTCTGAATTTTCTTTGTTGTCAGTTCTCTTCTTCTTCTTCGATTGGTTTGGGGGCGACTTACTATGAAAGTAATTGCACCCTTGTGCGTGTTATCAAGTGATTAATTCCACTAATTATAAAGTAATGTGTTTTAGAATGATCAATTTATTTGGCGAGTTAATTATACACATTCAGTTTGAAGTATCGGACGTTTGATTAAAGTAATTAAAATGATTATTTGTATGAAGTGTTTTGGTATACTGATGATGTTGTATATTCCCAAGTTTTATGTATGCGTATATGTTTTGTGTTGTATACGTCTTTGATGTACTACTTTGAAAAATGCACTAGAACAACAGATTTGGGGTTGCTAAAAAATTGGTCCACTTTACTATACGGTTCCTCTCACCAGATCCTATTCTAGCCCCGTTTTAGAGATATTATATCCAATTGAATGAAATATTACGGTAGTTTCTGAGTATTGGGAGGGCGAGGAAGATCATCTTCCTCGCCCTCCCATTACCAGACAGCAGATAAGTACAGATTGTATGGGATTGGATACAATACTTTGTTAGCTATGCATAATAAACTTACAATAGGTACCTAATTCCATACAGACAGCAGATAAGTACAGATTGTATGGGATTGGATACAATACTTTGTTAGCTATGCATTATACCCTAATTCGATAGGATCATTGTGAGAGGTCCGAAGAACTAAGACAGGTACTCTCCCTTTGCCAAGAGAAAACATTACAAATATGTTTTATTTTTGATACTGGACTGCATTTCTTTTGGGTCTTATAAGATCTAGTATCCAAAATAAAAATAATATAGTATACTGATATCAGTGATCACTTCAAAATGTCCCGCAGTATTTGGAGAGATCACTCCTATCTATTGCGCGGTATTAAGGTCATAATTATTGAATTTTGCTTATGCTAAAGTCAATTTTGCATAAGCAAAATTTATTTAAGCATAAGCAAAATTAAAAATTTGCTTATGCTTAAATTAAAATTTTGCTTAAGCTAAAATAATAATGCATAAACAAAATTCTATTTTAACATAAATAAGCAAAATAAAATTATGCATATGCAAAAAAGAATTATGCTTATGCTAAAATAAATTTAGCATATGCATATATTTTAATTTCCACCAATGAAAAACTTCCTTTCATACAGTATTAGATGGGCAATTTCTGCGGACTTTTGTTTGTAAATATGTAATATATCTGGTCTTACGCAACATAAGTACATGTTACCAATAAACGGAACGGAAAAAGTAAGCGGAGCTTTGATCTAAATTAATTGGAAGTAAATAAGTAATCCTCAATTTTTATAGTTTTTTTCTTTACTATAACATAAATATTATGTTTTCTGTGTTTAACATTGTTTTTTTGTGCAGTGGAGTATTGGGATACCGTTCAGGCATATATATAAATGTTTTTATATGCCTCTGCCCAGTTTGAAAATTTGATTTCTGTAATCTATCACCAAAATAAATATATGCATGGAAGCTAAAGTTTCCCGCGAATAAGTACAATTCTAAATATATCATTTGGAAGGGGGTCATTCGCTAAATATGTTGGTACATGTACATATAAAGACCCTATGTAATTCCATATTACAGCAACTTCGCTATTTTGTTATTCACACCACTTAGTTTTCTATGGAGGGAGTCTTATAGGTATATTTCAATAAAAGCAGATTTTTCCTTGATTTTATGCAAATATAGAAGACTAGTGTCAAGCTGGTCGATAATAATATCCGACATTACAGTTAGCCGACAATAATCTAGCCTACAATAAAAATTGGCGCGTTCGAATAATATTTTGTAAATTCTCAACAAAAATGAAGTTTTTATGGAATAATTAGTAAATTAGAAGCAAATCAAGGTTGTATAATAATCAACGCTAATTATGTATTAATGGGGCTCCCTTGAAGGTCCACACCCGCTATAAATAAACAAAAATGACACAAATTCATATGCAATATACATTGATTGATTAAAAAAGATATTCAACGAGAAATTTAAGATAAAAAAGCTCAAGTTTATCTTAAAAATGCATTTTGATAATATAAAAATAATAAAAATAATCAATAAAGAAAATAAGCAAACGAGTACTTGAAAGTGGACGAGGAAATTAGTAATGGAATTAATTGGAATTAATTCAGAACCATTTAAGCACATATGGGAATATAGTTCTTAAATGACACAAAATAGTGCATTAATAAAACAAAAATCGATCATAAAAGAACAGGTCTGATATTAAACGCTTCGAGGAGTGTCCCCTAGGTAAGTGCGAGATCGGAAAATTTAACACACTTGATGAATGTGCTCTGGACCTTCACAGAAAGTTCGCCAAAACGAACCTTTGGCTGCAGGTAGTTACTTGCATTACCTTTCATACGAGCCATAGATTCTGGCCCCTGCACCCGCAGGGCTCACTCAGGGGCCGTTTCAAAGAGAGTACCCTATAAAGGTTTGTAAACAGTGAAAACCAACTTGACACGTGTCGGTCGGACCTTTTTAGAGAGTTCGCCAAAACGACCCTTAAGCTGCAAGTAGTTACATGCAAGACGTTTCATTTGAGCCATAGGGTCTGACCCCTGCACCTGTAGGGTCCAGTCAGTGGCCGTTTCAAAGAGTGTACCCTAGGTAAGTACGAGATCGGAAAAATGAACAAACTTGATGAATGTAGGCTGGACCTTCACAGAGAGTTCGCCAAAACGAGCCTTAGGCTGCTGGTTAGTACATGCAATACCTTTCACATGAGTTATTCTTCCTGACCCCTGCATCCGTAGGGCCCAGTCAGGGGTCGTTTCAAAGAGGGTACTCGGTAACGGTTTGTATACGGTGAAAACCAACTTGACACTTTTCGACCGTCCTTTGTAGAATGTTTGCCAAAACGACCCTTAGCCTGCAGTTAGGTACATGCAAGACCTTTCATATGAGCCATAGGTTCTGATCCCTGCATCCATAGGGTCCAGTCAGGGGCTGTGTCAAAGAGTGTACCCTAGGTAAGTGCGAGATCGGAAAAAATTGAACCAAATTGATGAATGTGGCCTTGACCTTCACAGAGAGTTTGTAAATCGAACTTTTGGCTGCAGATAGTTACTTGCAATACCTTTCATATAAGCCATAGGTTTTGACCCCTGCATCCGTAGGGTCAAGTCAGGATCCGTTTCAAAGAGGGTACCCGATAAAGGTTCGTAAACAGTTAAACCAACTTGACACGCGTCGGTCGGACCTTTTTAGAGAGTTCGCCATAACGACCCTTAGGCTGCAGGTATTTACATGCAAGAAGTTTCATTTGAGCCATAGGGTCTGACCTCTGCACCAGTAGGGTTCAGGCAGTGGTCGTTTCAAGGAGTGAACCCTAGGTGAGTGCGAGATCCAAAAATTAAACCAACTTGATGAATGTGCGTTTGACCTTCACAGAGAGTTCGCATAAACTACCCAAAAGCTGCAGGTAGGTACATGCAAAACCTTTCATATGGGCGATAGGTTCTGACCCCTTCTCCTGTGGGGCTCTGTCATGGCCCGTTTCAAAAAGGGTATCCGATAAAGGTTTGTAAACAGTAAAACCAATTTGACACTTATCGGTCGGACCTTTTTAGAGAGGTCGCCAAAACGATCCCTATGCTGCAGGTAGATACATGTAAGACCTTTCATTTGAGCCATAGGGTCTAACCTCTGCTCCCGTAGGGTCCAGTCACGGACCGTTTCAGAGTATACCCTATCTATGTGCTATATCGGAAAATTGGACCAACTTGATGAATTTGGGCTGGATCTTCACAGAGAATTCTCCAAAACGACCCTAAAGCTGCAGGTAGGTACATGCAAGATCTTTCATAAGAGCCATAGGTTCTGACCCCTGCACCCGTAGGGCCCTATCAGGAGCCGTTTCAAAGAGGGTACCCGATAAAGGTTTCATTACAGTGAAAACCAAATTGACACGTGTCGGCCGGATCTTTAAAGAGAGTTCGCCAAAGCAACCCTTGGAATGCAAATAGAAACATGCAAGACCTTTACTTTGAACCATAGAGTTCGACCCCTGCACCTGTAGGGTCTAGTCAGTTGCCGTTTCAAAGAGTGTTCCCTAGGTAAGTGCGAGATCGGAAAATTGGACAAACTTGATGAATGTGGGCTTGACCTCATAGAGAGTTCGCAAAAACGACCCTTAGGCTGCAGGTAGGTACATGCAAGACCTTTCATATGACTCATAGGCTAATGACCCCTGCACCCGTAGGGCCCTGTCAGGGGCCGTTTCAAAGAGGGTACCCGATAAAGGTTTCTTAACAGTCTAAACCAGCTTGACACTTGTCGACTGGACCTTCATAGAGAGTTCGCCAAAACGAACCTTAGGCTACAGGAAGATACATCCAAATCCTTTCATTTGAGTCATATGGTGTGATCCCTGCGCCCGAAGGGTCCATTCAGTGACCGTTTCAGAGTGTACCCTAGGTAAGTGCGAAATGGGAAAATTGGACCAACTTGATGAATGTGGGCGTTCGCCAAAACAACCCTCAGGCTGCAGGTATGTACATGCAAGATCTTTCATGTGATCCAGTCAGGGGCCGTTTCAAAGTGTGTACCCTAGGTGAGTGCGAGATCGAAATAAACAAAGTTGACGAATGTGAGTTAGACTGTCACAAAGAGTTCGCCAAAACAACCCTTGAGCTGCAAGTAGGTACATGCAAGAGCTTTCATATGAGCCATAGGTTCTGACCTCTGCACCCGTAGGGCCCGGCCAGGGACATTTGAAAGAGGGTATCCCATACAGGTTTGTAAATTTGACACGTATCGGTTGAACCTTTATAGAGACTTCGCCAAAACGACCTTAGACTGCAGGTAAATACATGCAAGACCTTTCATTTGAGCTATAGGGTTTAACCCCTGCACCTGTAGGGTCCAGTCAGGACTGTTTCAAAGAGTGTACCCTAGGTCAGTGCTAGATCCGAAAATTAAACCACTTTGATGAATGCAAGTTTGACCTTCAAAGAGAGTTCGCAAAAACGACCCTGCGGCTTCAGGTATATGCTTGACCTTTCATATAAGCCATAGGTTTTGACCCCTGTAACTGTAGGGCCTTGTCAGGGGCCGTTTCAAAGAGGGTATCCGATAAAGGTTTGTTGCCACTGAAAACCAACTTGACACGTACCGGCCGGACCTTTAAAGAGAGTTCGCAAAAACGACCCTTTTGCTGCAGTTAGATACATGCAAGACCTTTCCTTTGAGTCATACCGGAGTTAAACAAAACAGCTCTAAGGCTTCAGGTAGATACATGCAAGACCTTTCATTTGAGCCATAGGGTCTGACCCCTGCGCCCTAAGGGTCCAGTCAGGTTCCGTTTTAAAGCGTGTATCCTAGGTAAGTGCGAGATCGGAATATGGGACTAACTTGATGATTGTGGTCTTAACCTTCACAGAGAGCTCGCCAAAACGACCCATAGGCTGCAGGTAGGTACATGAACTCCCTTTCATATGAGTCATAGGTTCTGACCCCTGTACCCGCAGGGCCCAGTCAGGGGTCGTTTCAAAGAGGGTAACTGGTAAAGGTTTGTAAACAGTGAAAACCAACTTTATACGTGTCGGCCGGAACTTTATAGAGTTCGCCACAACGACCCTTAGCCTGCAGGTAGGTACATGCATGACCTTTTATTTGAGTCATAGGGTCTGACCCCTGCTTCCGTAGGGTCCATCAAAGGGCCGTTTCAAAGAGTGTACCTAAGTGAGTGCGAGACTGGAAAATTAAACCAATTTGATGGATGTGAGCTGCGACATCGGAAAATTAAACTAATTTGATGAATGTGATCTGGACCTTCACAGAGAGTTCGCCAAAACGACCCTTTGGCTGGAGATAGGTACACGAGTAGTGAACCTCATCTCTTTGGGCCCTTAAGGTCTATGTTAAATTCCAGGCTGAAGTGTAGAGTGAAGCGTGACCAATGATTTCTTCCCTGTTTCCAGCGGCCTGAATGAAGAGCACCCCAAACATGGTGTAGCTGTGTGAGAGTAGTGGAACGCTGGGGGACAATGTTTTGAAATGTGCACTTCCCATTCACTAACTCTAACATTTAGTTATCCCCGCACTTTCGAAGAAAGTTCGAGGATAATGTTATACCCTCCGTCTGTCCGTCGGTCCGTCCGTCCGTCACACTTTTCTTGTAACTCAAACTCCTCCTACATTTTTGGATTTAGGGATTTAATTTTGTTGTAGAATTATTGCATATAGTCTGCAAATGCGCAATAAGCTTTCGGATTTTCGATATTGGTCTTGGTGCAAACAAGAGGCCCCATGATGTCAATTTTTACACATGTGGCATGTGACACAAACTCCTCCTACATTTATGGATTTAGGGATTTAATTTTGTTATAGAATTGTTGCATATAGTCTGTAGATGCGCAATAAGCTTTCGGATTTTTGATATTGGTCTTGGTGCAAACAAGAGGCCCCATGATGTCAATTTTAACAAAGACCCAAAGATGTGGATAAGACACATGTGGCATGTGACGCAAACTCCTCCTACATTTTTGGATTTCGGGATCAAATCTTTATGCAGAATTGTTGCATATAGTCTATAGATTTGCAATAAGCTTTTGGAATTTTGGTTCCGGTTCAAACTTTGGTAAATTTCCTGAAAATATCAAAGACACTTATTATTTTTTTTAATTTTGGCATATTATCTTATATTCTGACAAGTGTTTGGTGAAAAACAAAATTCTGATAACTTAGGATTCTGAAAGGCGTTTCCAATTTTGGTAAATTTCCTGAAAGTCTCAAAGACCACTTATTTTTTGGAATTCTAACTAGCAACCATACTTAAAATGTTTATATAGCTTAGGACAACCATTTTTATAAATTGGATTTCAAAAATATTTGATTCCAATTTTGGTAAATTTCCTTTAAGTCTCAAAGACCACTAATTTTTTGGAATTCTACCTAGCAACCATACTAAAAATGTTTGTGTAGCTTAGGACGAACATTTTTATAAATTGGATTTCAAAAATATTTGATTCCAATTTTGGTAAATTTCCTGAAAGTCTCAAAGACCACTAATTTTTTGGAATTCTACCTAGCAACCATACTTAAAATGTTTGTGTAGTTTAGGACGAACATTTTTATAAATTGGATTTCAAAAATATTTGATTCCAATTTTGGTACATTTCCTTAAAGTCTCAAAGACGACTTATTTTTTGGAATTCTACCTAGCAATCATACTTAAAATGTTTGTTTAGCTTAGGACGAACATTTTTATCATTTGGATTTCAAAAATATTTGATTCCAATTTTGGTAAATTATCTGAAAGTCTCAAAGACCACTTATGTTTTGGAATTCTACCTAGCAACCATACTTAAATTGTTTATTTAGTTTAGGAAAAACATTTTCATCAACTGGATTTCAAAAATATTAATTCCAATCTTGGTAAATTTCTTGAAAGTCTCATAGACCACTTATTTTTGGAATTCTACTTAGCAACCATATATCCTAGAAGTAACAATAATGACTATCAATAGGTAGATTTAAAATAAAGTGAAAAAAAATATGCCCAGGGTGTATGACAACTGTTTTCTGTGTCAAACAGGGAGTGCGGGGATAGCTGTCGTTTCCAACAACATCTGGTTTTTTATGCACTTATTGTCTTGCTTTGTTTTGTCCCAGAACTTCTTATTTTTCTGCTGTTCTTTTTTTCATCAAATAATCTCCCTTTTTCTTATTTTTTCAGTGACTCCGTCTTGTTTTGTGTTCTTCCATATTTTATGAGCATTGTACTGATTCCGATTTATCATTCTTGTGTTTGTATTTTAACAACCGTGAAATGATTCTATTTGTCTTTCCCTAACAATAACCCTAACGTTTTCTGCCGTTCCAATTGTTGTTTGTCATACTATTTTAGCATAAACCTTTTTTAGGATGCCTCTATCGATAGAACCCCCAAGCCTCTATAGGTGTGCTACTTAATGTCACCCGGTTTTGTATGTTGCGTTTCCATTTTCTGTTGAGACACATCTCCTTTCATGCAAATAAAATAACAAACGAATTTCAAATATACATATTTTATTGTCCCCGTAATGAAGCAAGCATGAGTCGGTGAGCCATCCTCATGCTGCCTGTACAATTCAAAATCCATAAGGTCTTGTGCTGTAGTCTTTCATTGCAACTCTCTTGTCGAACAAATCCTGTAGTCTTTGTCTTGATGCATGGTTAGTAATCTTTTATTATCTCTAGCTATCTTGTAATCGTCTTTTTCGGTCTTCACGGAATCTCTGCTGTTTGTGATCATATCCTTTAATGTGTCGTAAATGATCCGGAGGGCGTTCTTGTAGTTAAGAGTGGTTCCACGCATCTTAAATATGGTCGTATTTCCAAATCATTCCGGTGTGGCAAATTTGTAGGCATAGTTCTTCGGTCCTCCAGTCACAAACTCTGTAATCTTGTTGTCGGATACTTCGTCCGTAAAATCTCCCAAGTAGTCTCATTGGTGCGTCCAGATTCCTCGACGAACTCTTCTTTATACTGATATCTCATTTCCACTATTTCATCGCTGACAAAATTAATACCCATGACGAGAATTTGGTCACTGGTAAACATGTCGAAGTATTCTGCAGGATCACACACTTATTTGATGTGGGGCAGGTTCCTTCTCTGTCCGAATTTACCCCAGAAGCTATTTGACATTAATTTGGCTAAAGCTCGTAGTCCCGGGTTCTTCTTAATATTGTTGTAATCGAGATGAATACCTTTTTATGGTACTCTCTTATATAGTTATGTTTGACTTCTTTATTTTGAAACCATTCTGGCCACCAACTGGCTTCCTGCTTCATTTTTAAGAAGGTATTCACATGCTGGGTAAAAAGTCCTGTCTTTGTTGTTGGGTCGTACTGTTCCGTGTCAAAGTGCCACACTTCATAGATTCTGTCTATCTGATATCCATTTTCCAACGCTTTCTTGACTTCGTCTATCAGCCTAGTTTCGGTCAGTGCTCGTTGCTCATCGGTATGCTGGCAATGTGTCTGTTGACTTTCGATGGGAGAACTGGAATGTAAAGACCTCTAGGTGGAGGTATCTTGTCTAAACGTTAAGCAGGCTCTTCTCCCTATGTCTACGTCGAGGCGGCAGCAAGTCAAATAGATCCTCTTGGAAATCGAATCATTGTCGGTAATTGGTCTCTTACCATTGTAAATACGTAGCTTTCTTCTTGGGTTGCATGGTGTCTCGATTATAATGGCATATATGCGGCAAATGATTGAGTACGGTTGATTGGTTTTCCTTTATATTGAAAAGATGCGGGAAATATCCTTTCTTCAGTTCAGTCAATCCAAACATTTTAGGTAGTTCGGCTAAAGCCGAGGGTAAAAAGTTGATGGAGTCAATCATCCGAATGCGACATCCGGGGACTTCGATGTAAATGTTTTAGTTCCATTTGCTATGATCGTTGTCTTCACTCCTTGTTGATACAAATTCCCCAGTATTGGTAACGAATCATATCCTTTGAACTTGTGTGCAATGACAATGGCTCCTTTGTTGTCTCCAGAAAACAACCATTTACAAAATTGTTCTGTGGTATTGGGTTCGGCAACTACTAGTTCATTCTTCCCGCAAGTCTGAAATATACTATCACTATCGATGTTTCGATTCATGCACATTAAACAGACTTTGTGTACAAGACATGAATTAGGCTTGTGAGTGCACTTGCCATTGTCGTTGGGCGAGTATCTGTTGTGGCACTGGACTTTGTCATCTTGGATGCATTCAAAGTCGAAAAAATATAAGTCTGTTTCTTCTGGCCATCCTTTGTATTAGCGGGTAGCATGTAGCACCGATGTCCTGATGGGTAGAAATCTTTACAGGTCTGACAGTAGAAGTTCCCACATATATGATCTCCATATCTTTTTTGTCCACGGTTTGTCCACAAGTTGTGCATTTGTAGTAGGTAGTGCGAGTAGAGTTTCCAGACGGGATCGTCTTTTTGTGCAGGTCGGAACATGGCGAACTCTCTGTGAAGATCCAACCAGCATTCATCAAGTTGGTCCAATTTTCCGATCTCGCACTTACCTTGGGTACACTCTTTGAAACGACCCCTGACTAGACCCTACGGATGCAGGGGGTCAGACCCTATGGCTCAAATGAAAGGTCTTGCATGTATCTACCTGCAGCCTAAGGGTCGTTTTTGGCGAACTCTCTATGAAGGTCCGGTCGACACGTGTCAAGTTGGTTTTCACTGTTTACAAACCTTTATTGGGTACTCTCTTTGAAACCGCCCCTGACAGTGCCCTACGGGTGAAGGGGTCAGAACTTATGGCTCACGTGAAAGGTCTTGCATGTACCTACCTGCAGCCTAAGGGTCGTTTTGGAGAATTTCCTGTGAAGGTCCAGCCTACATTCATCAAGTTTGTCAAATTTTCCGATCTGGCAATTACTTATGGTACACTGTATAAAACGTTTAATATCAGATCTGTTTTCCTTCATGCACTATTATGTGTCATTTGAGAACTATATTGACATATGTGCTTAAAGTTTCTGAATTAATTCCATTACTCATTTCCGTGTCCTCTTTTAAGTACTCGTTTGCTTATTTTCTTTCTTGATTATTTTTTTATATAGTATCAAAAGGCATTTTTAAAATAATCTTGAACTTTTTATCTATAATTTCTCGATGAATATATTTTTTTTAATTAATCAGTGTGTATTACATTTGATTTTTGTGTAACTTTTGTTTATTTAAAGCAGCGCGGACCCCCAAGAGAGCCCCATTTATACATAAAAAGCGTTAATTATTATGTAACCTTAATTTGCTTCTAATATACTAATTATTCTATAAAAACTACATTTTTGTTAAGAATTTACAAAATATTATTCGAACGCGCCTATTTTTATTGTGGGCTAGATTATTATCGGCTAACTTTAATGACGGATATTGTGGTCGGCTAGCTTGACAGTAGTCTTTAAAAGATGCAAATAACTAAATACCGAATTTACAGTAAATTTGATTCAACATAAAATCCGCTTTAAGGTCAGCAACGAAGTACTGACTACTGGGCTGGTGAATACTAACAATCCACCAGCAGTGGCATCAACCCAGTGGTAACAAATAACTGAATACCGAACTTAATTACTGTAAATATAGATTACACCACAAGATCCCGTTCAATACAATATTTTATCCACTAGAGATAAACGGGATAAAGTGGTGTAATCTTTTTCTTTAATGATCAATGATAAACACCGAGGATTGTATTCCGAATAGATTTGGCGGGAAATAGCACGGGGCTTTATTCAACATACGTTGAATAAAGAAAATTTATCTAACGGGTCAAAACCGGTTTAAACTTGACATATCATTAGAGAAATTTGATTTCTGCATATGGCCATTTCCACAACTCATGTCTCTTCAGTGCAAATACAATTTAAACATTTGGAAGACAGATATTCTTTTTATTGCTGACGAAATCATCTTTTTCCCTACTCCGTTGTATGTCCATCGTCTGTTTTCGGCTTGATCTTGATTATTTGCTACTGGTATAGCATATAATTTAAAGTAATGTTTTTTATATATTAAAGGTTGCATAATATTTAACGCTTTTTATGTATAAATGGGGTACTCTTGGGGTCCGCGCTGCTTTAAATAAACAAAAGTAACACAAAAATCAAATGCAATACACACTGATTAATTAAAAAATATATATTCATCGAGAAATTATAGATAAAAAGCTCAAGTTTATTTTAAAAATGCCTTTTGATACTATATAAAAAGTAATCAAGAAAGAAAATATATCTTTTGGGGATTAATAAGTTAGCTATTTTCTGCTCGTTGAGATAACTAATGAAGGGATATGGAGTAAATGCAAATGAGACAAAGTCTCTACAAATACATTGGAAAAGCAAGCAATGGAACAACGCTTTTATTGTTGTTTTTTATCTTGAAGTCACCATGAGGCCTTCAACAATGAGCTATGCTCATACCTCATAGTAAGTTCAATACGGTCCTTAACACCGGTTTGAGCGGAGTCTGTATAAAATAATAAGATATGGATGTACTTGACCTGTTCAACAAGATGTTTTTAAAAAATTATTTGGAATGTAACAATAAGCTTTTTTTTAGATTCTGTGGACTTCTAAAAGCAATATAATAATAATTCAAGTGTAAGGTGCACAACTTTCAATGATTACCTAGGCTTTGGGGTGCTATCTGACAATGAGCTATTGTTGACTAGGGAAACTTCTAGGTTGGGTTGGAATCTGTAATTTTTCATTCAATTAACTTCTAAAAAATTAAATACCAAAGTTTCTACAGATGTCCATTTCTACAGCTTATTCTTTTCAACGCAGAACCAAATCTAGTTGTATTGTTAATTTTGATAAATTTTTCGTTATATTTGTGGTTTTCTTTTTTTTTTATTCGTTTTAATTTATGCTTTTGTTATAATTTTGTTAGTTTTTCTCTGTTATTTTTTGGTTTTAAGTTAAATTTTCACATTTTCCTGATATTTTCGTGCTTTTTCGGTGAATTTAGTGGTGGTGGTGATGATTATTTGGTTTCAGTGGTGGTGATTGCTGCTGCTGCTGCTGCTGAGTAGTGTAGGAATATTGCTGCTGCTGCTGTGTTATTTGGGAAATGAACGATAACTCTGGAAATCGAGAAAAACACTAGTAGTATATGAGCACCGTTCAAGTCGCATTTGTCGAGAACCAAGATGAACAGGCGGAAGTAAGACGTCATAGTCACGTGACCGGAAGTATAACGTCACCGGAAGTCACGTCATCGGAAGTATAACGTCACCGGTAGTCACGTGACCGGAAGTGAGGAAACGCCATCGGAAATGACGTCAACCGGAAGTATGATGTCAACGGAAGTGTTTATAACATTTAGCTTTTTACTGTGTAAAAAGGGGGTGAACGGTCCAATATTTTACTAGTGTTTTTCTCGATTTCCAGAGTTATCGTTCATTTCCCGTACAATGTATATATGAATCCGGGGTGACTTTGAGATCCTACCACGATTGGTGAAAGTTTCAAGTCTCTATCTCTTACTGTTTGGAAGATAGGGGTACCCGAAAATTCGGGAATGGCCAAAAATACGATTTTTTCTTGGTTAAGTAATAAAGCGATGTTATATATGTTTTCGGACTAACTTTGTCATTCTAAATCAAATGGTCCCATGTGTTAAGCTCTATCTCTTATAGAATGGGTGCTAAGAGGGGTCCAAAATTTCGGGAATGGCCCAAAATACAAATTTTTCTAAGTCGACTACCATAAACGTGTTATATATGTTTTCGGGATAAATTTGACCATCTAAATTGAATGATGACATTTCAGTGGTCTTGTCTCTTATAGTATGGGTGCTAAGAGGGGTCCAAAATTTTGAAAGGGGGTCAATCAGTGCATTTTACAAAATATACTTAAATAGTTGTGTGATATATGTATTCAGGGTACCTTTGTCATTCTTAATCCATTGAATTCCCATCTCTTATGGTAAGGCTGTTAGGGGGTCCCACCATTTTTGACAGGGGCTCAATCATTAATCAACCGACCATATAACAAGTCACAACGAACCAATGAACAACTTCTTAGAAACAGTACAAATCCCGAACCAAGAAGATGCAGAAGAAATCAACATCCAGTTGAATGGACTTTAACTCCAGATACAATGTAAAGACTGCACGTGGATCTCCGACCCGTGCCTGTCTCATGACGGAGAAAATAAATCATGAAATTGATAATGACTTTGTTATTCTTATCTGCTCTCGATTCACATCACAAGTGTTGTTAAACCCTTCCCGATAAAACGCCCACTACTTTAGGAAAAGTAACAATTCCGAAACCCAAGTACAGCAGCAATATCCCAAACCGCCCAGCAGCAGCAGCAGCAATATCCCAAACCGCCTAGCAGCAGCAGCAGCAGCAATATTCCCATACTACCCAGCAGCAGCAGCAGCAGCAATATCCCAAATAACACAGCAGCAGCAGCAGCAGCAATATTCATTCACTACGCAGCAGCAGCAGCAGTAGCAATCATCACCACTGAAACCAAATAATCATCACCACTACCACTAAATTCACCGCAAAAGCGCGAAAATATCAGGAAAATGTGAAAATTTAACTTAAAACCAAAAAATAAAAGAGAAAAACTAACAAAATTATAACAAAAGCATAAATTAAAACGAATTAAAAAAAGAAAACCACAAATAAAACGAAAAATTTATCAAAAATAACAATACAACTAGAAAAATTAATGCAAAAACACAAAGTCAAACAAAAGTATTATATAATCTTAACAAAAATTTGTACAGAAATATAACACAAACCTTAATTCAAACTTAAACTTGTACAAAATTTTAAAACAACATGTCATCACAAAAACTCAAAAATAAGAAAACAGATGTGATTTAAGTTGAATAATAATGAAAGTTAAATTAAAATATACATTCAAATTGTGCAAAACTTGTGAAATAAAACTGACAAAAGTCATAAAAATGTTTAAATGAACAAAACGTGTGTGTTAAATTTGAAAAATTGCAAAACAAAATAAACAAATCTTGAAAAAATATGTACCAATTAGCAAAACAGAACAAACAAAACATGTTAAAGTATCAACAAATCATATAGAAGTGTTATTTTTAATGAAACATAGAGAGTTGTTATTACAATGAATTAAGAATCTCGGAAAAAATGGGAGTCAAATATGAATATTTGGGAGTTGAAAAATGAATATTTATAAGAAAAAGCCTAGTATTTGAGAAGAAATGGGACTTAAAGAGTCAGAAGAGGAGTCCATAGAGAGGATACATGAGTTGAGAAGTCAGAGGAGGAGTCCATAGAGAGGATACAGGAGTTGAGCAGTCAGAGGAGGAGTCCATAGAGAGGATACAGGAGTTAAGCAGTCAGAGGAGGAGTCCATATACAGGTTATAGGAGTTCAAAAATAAAAGGAAAAAAGGGTAAATTGTGGGGGATGAAAGTAAAATGAGCGACAAATGCGTCAATTGTGTTAGACGTTGTTGATAATTTATGAACATCGTTAGAAAATCAATACATCTAACACATAATAAAATCTAATTAATTCAATTCATAAAATATGCGAAGCATAAAGTAATTAAAACACTCCTATTATATCGCGTCAGTATGATTCAATAGAATCGTCGATCTGTACACTTTTAAATTAACACCATCGATCGATTGCATCATCTTCTGGAATATTCGGTCTATTAAAAGAAACGTAACAATAGAGAAATGACCCGACCAATCAAATTGCAGGGAATTCAACCAATCAGACCCCGACTTTGTGATAAATCCAGCCAATCAGAACACAGAATAATCGACCAATAACAAAGTCCGTAACAAAAATAACCGACCAATGAGAACCGTCTACCTGTATAACATCAGACGTATCGAGCAATTTCCTCATTCTGCAACTAACAGCCGAATTGAACAGACGTACCCAGCGAAAATAAACAGAACAAAGGTAAGCGAACTTAATTTAATTAATTTAAATTACAATAAAGCTGAATATGAACTTTTAAAATTAAAGTTAATTGAACAATAAAGTTATTGAGGACAAGTAAGTAATCAATAAAACAGAATTAATCAATAGAAATAAATAATAAAATAGAATTAAATCAATTATACATATTGTATATTATCTTTTGCAGATGCATTCATGCGGATATTGTCACCAGTCCTTTGACAGCAGAAGAGAATGTTTAGAGACCATATGACCTTTGCCTGTACCATTTGCCCTAAGCGGTTTACCAGAAAAGCTAACTTGGAAGCACATCTGAAAAACCACGACAAGCCCAGATACCAATGTATGGAATGCCATGCCACGTTCTGCCGACCATCTGCTTTAGAGCGTCACACCCAGGAAAGACATCAAGTAGGAGGAGCTAGTACTAAACCCCAAAAGCCTGAAGACATGTTCGAGTTAAAGATCAAATGTCGAAAAAGTGCACCAAGATTTCAAACCAAGGCTACCCAGTACCAAATCCAGTTCAAAGAGATCAACGTCCAGAGCCTTCAACAAGTACTACAAACGCTGCACGAGCTTTTCGACGCTATCTTGAAGAAAGTGACCGCTTTTACAAAGCCAGAGGACTTAGTTGAGATTTCACTACAGACAGCTGATCTGGACTTCCCCATTGCCGTGCCGTTCATGAGGGTGGACAAATTGCCCAGTATTCTATTATTGGACGAAGTGGAAAGCGTTGTGCAATCCAACGAGAGATTTAATTTAACCGAAGATGTAGAAATGGAAGTAACCCACGTTAACATGCCAACGGGTAGCGGACGAAGAAAGACCGACTACATTGATTTAAAAAGATTCCTTGGAAGTAAAACTTCAATCATCGAGATAAAAAACAAAGACCATCTGTGTTGTGCCAGAGCAATCATTACAGCAAAGGCTAAAATTGATGGACACAAAAAATGGGACACTATAAGACAAGGTCGTCGCATCCAGGAGTTGGCAGTAGAGTTACATGCTAAAGCAGGAGTACCTTTACAAAAATGTGGTATCGAAGAGATCAAAAAATTCCAAGCAGTTCTACCGGAGTATCAGATAGCATCGGCTTGTAACTTGGTGTTTCGCACTTTGTTTCTTAAACCGGACACTATAGGCATCATACCCGCACTCGGCTACTGACCCCAAGAGAAACACTCCATTAAAGCAATGAAATGGCTACATCATCTATCTGAAGTGCACGGTATTCGGATACAGCACGCTCGTAATGGCGGTGAGAAGGAAATCGGTGCATTCAAGGTCGATTGATACCACGACAATAAAGTCTTTGAATGCAACGGTTGTTTCTGGCACGGATGTCTACTTTGTTATAGTGTATCGACCGTCAATCCAGTCAACGGCATGACGATGTGTGAATTACACCAGCGTACATTGGATAAGAAAAAATATCTAAAAGACCAAGGCTATACCTACGTCGGTGTATGTGAGTGCGATTTCGATAGAGACCTCACATACAAAGTTTCGTAAACTCCCTCGAATTTGTTTACCCATTGGAACCCAGAGATGCCTTTTACGGAGGACGTACAGAAGCGTTTACAATGTACAAAGAAGCTTCTGATGGTGAAAACATTGATTACTACGACGTAACTTCACTGTATCCCTACATCAACAAGACCGGCAAGATAATCGTGGGACACCCAACCATCGTCACTGAGAATTTCAAAGACATTCAACAATACGAAGGACTCATCAAATGCAAAGTACTTCCACCGAGAGGACTCTACATCCCAGTACTCCCTGCAAAAATAAACAACAAACTATTGCTCACGTTATGTAAAGCCTGTGCCGAATCCAGTCAACAAACGCCTTGTCAACACATAAACGAGGAAAGGGCTTTGACCGGAACCTGGGTCACCGATGAACTAAAGAAAGCGTTGGAGAAAGGATATCAGATAGACAGAATCTATGAAGTCTGGCACTTTGACACGGAACAATACGATCAAACGACGAAGACAAGAGGACTTTTTACCAAATACGTCAACACTTTCCTGAAATTGAAATAGGAAGCTAGCGGATGGCCAGATTGGTGTAAAACAGAAGAAGACAAACATAGTTACTGTGAATTCATTTTTATTCGTGGAGTACCAATTTTCGTGGTTTTCGTGGGTGTCCCCAAACCACGAATTCAAATACTCAACGAAATATATGATTTTCTTGTGCAAACCTTAAACACAAGTGAATGAACATAATAAAGGACCTGATCAACGAAGGTCATAAACCTTGCACTTGTAGTCCTGAGCCCCACACAACCTGTTACATCCAAAAGGGGTAGATGAACCTTTAATAACAGCAAATTAAGTTTAAATGCTTTAATTTGTAAGTGTTACCCAGTTAACAAATTAGCGGTAATTGGCTTCCCGTTATGTATTTCAATTACGCTAAAGTGTTGATTTTCAGTTTAGAGAGGTTTGGACAAGAACCATCTCAATTTATAGTTTTGATAAGATATTATTAATTAAAATTTTATGATTTTTATATGTTCTACTGAAAATGACATGTTTATTTTGCAATGAATACAGGTGTCTATTTATAAATAACAAAAGGAGTAAGGTTATGTCAGATGATTACCTAATTACATAATATCTACCCATTACTATGAATTGTTAATTACAGGTGACACTTTAATTACAGGTACAGTTCTAAATTTTGGTTTTTGACATCAATACTGAAGGTACTAAAGTCATGAATTCCAGAATTTTTATTTTTATTAATTTATAATAATTTCTTTTTTGAACAAGTGGCAATCCACGAATTTACGTATACCACGAAATGTCTTTTTTTCTTTACCCACGAAAATTGATACCCACGAAATTAAATGAATTCACAGTATATCAGAGATTACTACGCCAGAGAAGGGATATTATTAGACTACGATAAAATAAAGAAGAACCCAGGGTTACGAGCTTTAGCCAAATTGATGTTAAACAGCTTCTGGGGAAAATTTGGTCAAAGATCCAATATGCCACAAATAAAATACTATTCTGAACCAAGCGACTATGTCGATTTGATAACTAGTGATCATTCAATCTTATCGGTGTTAATCTCGTGAGTGACACGATTGTTGGAGGAAGATATCGATACAAAGAAGAATTCGTCGAAGACTCGGGACGGACCAACGTGGTCGTTGCTGCCTACATTACAACCCAAGCGATAATGAAGCTGTATAGTTATTTGGAGAAGTTGAACACCCGCGCAATCTACGCAGATACAGATTCCATTGTATTCACTTCCCAACATACAGAGTGGAACCCACAATTAGGAGACTACTTAGGAGACCTTACAGATGAGATAGTTGGAAATAGAATTACAGAGTTCGTGACTGGAGGACCAAAAAACTATGCCTACAGATTAGCAGCACCGGACAACGATGGAACCGAAACTGCATGTAAAGTGAAGGGAATAACACTTAACTACAAGAACGCCCTGATCATCAACTTCGATACGATTAAAGACATGGTGATAAACAACAGAAACAATGTGAAGACTATGAGCGATAATTTCCGGATCATAAGAGATTATATGAAACTACTGTCTGTATATCAAGATAAAGACTATAGAATCGTATTTGACAAAAGAGTGGCCATGGACGATTATAGCACGAGGCCGTATGGATTTTAAATTGTACAGGCATCATGTGGATGGCTCTCCGACCCATGCTTGCTTCATGACGGGGAAAATAAAATATGTATATATGCAAATTAGTGTTTTATTTATTGCCTAATTGAATGAAAAGTATATAGATACGGGAAACAATAAAAGGAAATGCACAAAAAAATCAATAATAGACAGAACGTGGTAAAACAATAAACAGGTGCAAAAGCTAGGGTAACGTTAGAATATAACAAGATAAAAGATGGACTCGAGAGTAGACAAAACAAAGGGAGATAACTGAGAAAAAAGACAGGAGGTAAAAGGGTATCACAAAAAAATCGATACCAATGCAACGGTAGGGTTAAGGTTATATGTTAAACACAAGTACAGAAAATACATACAAAAGATTGAAGTATTGGACAAAAAAATCAGAGTGATAAAGTAGAGATAAAGTACATACACAAAGAATAAAACTTCTTTTCGCAATGGTTATTCAAGCAACACGATAAAAGGTATCAAAATAAAATAAAACAATAGAAAGAGGTTTGGGTTAGAAAATTGAACCCGGTTGCCCCACCCCAATCGTCACACCACTCTCACACCATTTCGATACCCTCACGGTGCTCTACGTTCTTGACGCTTGGAAGTAGGGATCATGGATGACCATATAAGGAAGTCGGGCGTCGTTAATTAGCTCATTTGCATAATCGGGGGTAATTTAGGGATTTTAACATAAGCTCTATGGGAGGACAGGTGTTCTATAGTGACGTGATACACTACTGACGTTTTTTGTTCATTTTCAAAAATGTTCAAGAATCATTCGGTTCATTCGATACTCGTAAAATCCAAAGTTCTATATATTAAGGTCGATGATAAGACAGGTCGTCAGGTCAACAGGTTACCTCAGGTTAAACCTGTGGACCTATCAACATGTCACCCTGTCTACCTTGACGGCCTGTCAACATGTTGACCTGTCGACCTGAAGACCTGTATACCCTTAAACCGGTAAACCCATCAACATGTCTACCTGTCGACCTGACAACATGTATACCCTAGTCCGGCCGGGGATGGGGCTAGAGTTCAGTTAGTCTAAGCACGTTACATGGCTGCTGTTCATCGGGGTAAATTGCTGATTTTGCCAAATAACTCAAAACCCGTTGCAGATATCAATTAAAAATGACCAGCACGACAAAATCAACCAACTCTGCCAATTTAGAAGAAAATTTGAAGACTCATCTTTTAACGTATTCCCCGCCTTTTTCCTAAAATTAAAAAAAAGTGATTTGTTAACTAAAATAAATATTATACCAGATATATGTTACGTTTAACTGCAAAAATGTTAATCCTATCAAGATTTACATATATGACAATTTTGAAGAAAATTGAAGATATCAACCTTTATTGGTCAAAATTTTCGTGATTTTATACGGCGTTTTGTCTTATATTTGAAAAACGGTTTGAGATAGACGTTAAGCTTTACATTTGAACCAAACTTGGTCACAATAGTCCTTCGTTGGCCCCCTTTGAAATAAAGTTTAATATTCGGTCCCTATAGACCTCAAGCATTCCTGAAACAACAAAGACAAGTTGGGTTCAAACTTGGTTACACTAGTCCTTGGGTGGTCGCCTTTAAAACCTAACTGGCAAATTTGCACCTCATCCATCAGCGGGAAATTCAGTTTTACATGTGGCCATATGATCTTCTATGATTGGAACCAAACTTGGTCATAATAGTCCTGTCCTTTGTTGGCCTTTTAAAAAAATAGTATGACAAGTCTATACTTCATCCAATCTGGAACTTATTTACTATTTGACTTTATGGTAAACATATTCAAAGTACTTCTCCTCTGACACTACTAGTCCAGTTTATATATCCAGACTTAGTCACAATAGTCCTTAGTTTAGTTTATTCAGAAAAGAAACTCAGTCGCAGAATACTGCGTAACAGGAGTATAAACATTCAAATTTAAGTTACACGAAAATGAAAGGATATGGAGTGAATGTACATGTGACAAAAACGCACACGATACATAGAAAACTCCAGTTTATCAAGTACAAGGCTTTTATTCCTGTCTACATCTTGATGTCGCCCGAGGGTCAACCAGAAGTGAACAATATTCACCCCCTCAAGCGAGATCTAGAAGGCCCTAGCGTGCACTTAAGGATGTATTCTCCTGAGGGGTCAAAATTTTCCTCCATCAAGTTTTTCCCGAAACCTACATTTTTAATATGTAAATAGGTGTGACCTATGAGGGGGGCGTAGCAGTAATATACAACAATGATGAACCTTTAAAAGAAGGCTTTGCTTATTACAACAGCGAAAAAGTAAAAACATAAGTTTTCTGATTCTTGGAAGGTCCATAACCCTGTCAAAATAAGTGGATTAGAACCAAGTTCGCAAGACGAAATTCATCTGTAAATTCGAAGAGGTATACTCAAACGAAATGTTAAATCAATACCTGCAATGGTTTAGAAAAAGGGGTGCGACTGGAAAACTAATGCTTTTTAAAATGTTTAATTTGTATGTTTTTATACTATAGGGAAACGGGACAGATAGTACCCATAAACCGTTTAACCCTACCTCTGTCTTTTGCTAGTGCTGGTACCAAGTCCGGCTGTTCCGACTTCCTATCGTTGTCTACGTTTGTCTTATAAGTGATTTTCCTGTGTAGTTCCTTGGCAAATTGTGGCATGTAATTATAAATTTCAGCCATTGTAGGTGTTTCCTGTTATCCATATTTTAACATTAAAAAAAATTCTCTAAGTCTAAACCCATAATTTGATATTTACATAAATGATATGTCTCATTGCTTAAACTCAACCACATACTTAGCTGCGGAATCGTAGCTCTTATGGTCCTTGTGCTGATTTTTTTTATAGTTGCGGATCATATAGTCAGCGACCTTTTTTCAAGCCCTTGTGAGATAACACCTTTAGAATGCTGCAGCAGTCTCGGGATATTGGGATATTTAAAAATAGAAAATGTACAAAAGCGAGCTACCAAACAAATCCCGTCACTTAAAAATATGAATTACAAACAAAGGCTAGGGATTCTGAAATCTTAAAATTCTTACACTAGCATATAGCAGTGCTGGAGGGTTCATAATTGAGTTTTTCAAAATTATGACAATCAGGCAACACGTGGAATGTTCGAATTGAATAAGGTCAAGCACAAGAGGTCACTCAAAAAAGTTATAATAATTTAAAATAAAACATGTAAGTTAAACGTCCACAAGTAGGGTAGTTGATAATGATGTTTTAAATAGCCTGACAGAACATGTAGTATCTGCAACAAGGAATTTGGAATAGGCTTAGACAACCACTGGAAACATCAAGACGCCAAATACAATTTGGACAAGACCAAAATCTGGACGTCGCATAAATTCGCCTACATGTACTAACATAACAGGTAGATGTGTAACAACTGTCTGATGTGTATGCATTAATTGTGACACATTTTTGAATGTCTTTGTGTCTTTGATGCAGAATCATCCAAAACTAAAGTCGAGTTTATAGATTTCATCGGCATTTTCAAATTTCTGCATGAGTAAGATTTTTTTTCCTGTTCTTGGAATGCGAGACAGCTGAAAAAGTGTCCAAAATATCAGAAGTGTATGATGAAGAATCATTCATATCCATGAGCCCATAATTAATAATGTATGATGGTGTTTGGTCATCAAACCATTTGTCAATTTAAAATCATTTGGATTTTTTTTATTTACGCCGGGATTATACCTAATCCTGATCACCGCCACCAAAGGGACCTCAATGACACACTTTGGAAACCCCGTAAAAACTTATTATCACTTACAAATTTAATACACTATATACACTATATAGATCCTCCTAAAATCTGATAACCAACGGCTATAATTGAATACAAATATTTTAGATCGTGGTACTAACTATCAATCATAGTGCCATTTTCCCCCAACTTAACCAAATATTGATTTATTGATAGTAGGTAATCAGTCAGATCGAACATCTCAACTTGGGGTTGGAGTCTTCAAGAAAAATTATGTTTTCATTGCTTTGATGCGATTCGTGCTGGTACTGTTCAGAAATATAATGCAAATCTTTACGCGTAAAGAAAAAAAATGACGCAGAAACTTGCATGTTTCTTGAGAAAAATATATAAGACTCAACTTCTGGATTAAAATTTTCTCACATACTTGACGAGTTTCGATGAAAGGTTTTTGAATTCCGAAAAACATATCAACGAGAGCATCGGAGTCAACTACGCTCAAATATATTTACTGAATGTTTTATGGATTTATTTTTTTTTTCCTTCTTGGTGTTAAGAAAAGCGTATTTTTGTATGGAATTTATTAAAGTCATATATCTGCTATTTAGGCGGACTTTAGAGATCATTAATCTTTTGCAATCTATTAGCAGTAAGATATCAATGGAAGTAAAATCAAAATGACGTCATAACTAACATAACAAAAATTTACGTCACAAATGAAATCTGGTCCGCGTCAAAACAGGTTACTGGACGGTATATTAGTATAACGTGAAATATTTTAATTCCTATTTAAATTGTATCAATAAAGTA
>MJUU01045635.1:5701-25031 GCA_002080025.1 Modiolus philippinarum
GGATTATTTTTATTCTCTTCTATTTTATTTTCAAAATATGAAGATTTAACACTTTTTACCATTCTTTGTACCCTATTTCTAATTTTACAGTATTTACTATACTCAAGTTTACAGCCTGATTTATTAAAAGTAGAAAAGCAGTGATCTCTCTCTGCAATTAATTCAAGAATTTCTGAATTAATCCAAGGTTCAGTTTTCTTTTTTACTTTGATTTCTCTCATTGGAGCAACTTCATTTAAGGTAGTGATAAAAATATCTTTAAAAATATTCCAAGCATTGTTTACATTTCTACAAAGAAATAATTTTGACCAATCTTTATTGTTCAGCATATCTATAAAGGCATCTTTATCATAATTTTTGGTTGATCTTATATTAATTGTATTATTAATGTAATTTACATCACCCTTTTTATGAATTTTTCTACTACAAAATGTCAATAAATGATCGCTGAGACCAATGGGTAATACACCAGATTGACTAACCCTTTCATCTAGATTACAAACAATATGATCTAATAATGATTTGCTAGAATCTGTTACTCTAGTAGGTTCGTTAATTATCTGTTTCATATTGTGTAAACTTAACAAGCTATTATACTTTTTACATGACTGAGAATTGATTTGCAATAAGCATATGTTGAAATCGCCAAAAATATATAATTCATGGTTTGGATTAAGTTTATTCAAGATTTCATCAAATTGTTCCAAAAAATCATTCTGTTTCGGTGATCTGTAAACGCAACCGATTACAATTGGTTTCGATCTGGGAAGGAGAATGTCCACCCAAACGGCCTCAATGTTATTGGAATGAAGATCAGCTCTGCAAGAAAATGCAAGGTCAGACCTGATATAGATGCACACTCCTCCGCCGTTTCTATTTCTATCTAAACGTGTGATGCTGTATCCGTCAATGTGTATTTCTGAGTTAGTGATGGTCTTATCCAAGATTCTGAAATTGATATGGTTGCAGCTCTTGTTTTCTGTGCAATAATTCGCAATTCGGCTATTTTTGGTAATATTGATCTGATGTTACAGTGTAAAAAATGAAGTCCCTTTGATTTGAATGATCTGAAAAAACTTATGTCCTCTTCCGATGGAATATTTACAATATCACTTGTTTTTTCGGCAGCTGTAGCATATGGTTTAATATCGGATTCGTAAAACGGTAGGTTAGATAGTATACACTTGTCACATTCATATTTAAAATCAATGTTTTCTTGTACTATATAATTGTATTGAACCAAAGATATTGATTTTGTACATTTGACATGGGTCCATTGTTCGCATCCATCACATGAGACTGCTTTACTAGAAGCAATCACCCCTTTTTGGCATATTGTACATGGATGTTTTGGTCGTCTAGATTTTGTTGTTTCCTTCTTGGTTATTGGACCGGGCTGAGGATGAATATCGCCACTCTGTAGTAAAGTTATTATAATAAATAATTTTATTGATGGTTCTTTGTTAGGTATGATGTTTACATTTTTCTTTGCCTGGGTCCACTCGACTCCTGTTTTGTTTACTTCGCATAAGGTCGTTAACGAGGACGATGCTAAAATGTTATAATTGACTGATACCAAACTAGTAAAGTCAGCTTGTAAAGAGTCTTTCTTTGTGTATTGAAACCTGTGAGAAACTTTCCTGTAGAGATGCAACGTTTGGCAGTTTAAAAATACAAAAATCGCCACAACACAAACAACACCTTTACCCCCTGCCGCCATCTTGAAGTTTCACATTAGGACAATTTAAAATCTGGTGAGTACTAGACTCGCTTAAAGCTTGATACAGGTTTTAAATGTGGTTATTACTTGGTTGATTGATAGAGATATTATTGTTACATTAATATTTTTATTATTTCATGTTTTGGTATTGTCAAAAACTACAGAGGCCACGGACAGATAACCGAACGTACTCATAACTCATTACGTACAAATGGTATAATATAGACTTCTTGGAATTATATTGTGGATCAGACCATAGGACAAATGTAATAATAAAGACTACTTGGGTTATATTGTGGATCAGACCATAGGACAAATTAGATATTTTTCTGTCAGTTGTAAAATTAATTCTCGAAATGCTGAAGTACTCTTGTTCAAATTCTTCTCCGAAACATTATGTACAAGGTTCTTGAGATCTAGAAAGCTGTTGTGCTAATTGATTTGGTAGTCTAACTCTTTTAGTATCCATGTGTAGTATTTAAAATTTTGGAAGTAAATCCGGGTATAGAAAATTACCGAACAGAATTTTCAAAATGTGTCCTGAGAAAATGGCATGAATACAAACCCGATTAAAAAATTAGATAATTCGGAATTTAAGGTAGATCGATCATAAATATAAAATATCGGACAAAATTTTTTTATTAAAAGATATTTTGTAGATCTTAGTCCATTTGTTAAAAAAATAAAATATGATATGTCAGCAATCATCTTTTTCTGCTATCAGGCTTTGAAAATCAGACCATATCATTAGGTGGCGTTGTATCATTAACGGTTGTTACACAGACCAAATTGAGTAATTTTCAGCAACATATAGGGAAATATAACAACATCCTATTATTTAGCTTTCATATGAAATAAATATCAGATATATTTTTTAAATTCTTGGTATTTCAAGAGATATATACTTCAGCTATATGTTGAGCTGAAAAAAATCTATATGTCACCGTTCGATTAAAAGAATTATTTTATATATTTAACAAAAAAGTCAATTGTATGTCGATCTATTATGACGTCACAATGAGAACGCAAAATAAGGAATATTCCGGCTTGGAAATCAATTTAATTCCGCATCCGACTCGTGTTTCGCAAGTGCACCAATCGAATGAGCTGTGTATTAGTGTCGATCTACCTTAATTAATATAAACGTTATATCTTGCATTTGATCTTTGTTTTACAACAGAATGTTAGTGAAATGTGAAAAAAAAAAAATAATTGTCCAGTTCAACCTATTAGTATCCTTGAATTATTTCGATTTTAATGGGACAGTTACAGCATATTATTAGCTTTGATTCGACTTCGGATTGCATATAGTTGTCTCTATATTTAGCTTCATCATCTAAATATACAGTAGGGTTCAGACATAACCTCTCGCCCGCCAAGTTAACTTGAACAAATCATAAAAGCTCTTTTAAGTTAACTTAGGACCGTTTTCAAGTAAACTTAGACAGTCATAAAAACTACTCTAAGTTAACTTTAAAACTGTTCTAGAGCCCTGACTGCTCTGACTTCTTTGACCTGTTCTGGTCTTAGAGCCCTGACTGCTCTATACTGTTCTGTTCATAGTGCCCTGACCGCTCTAACCTGTCATAGAATCCTGACTGCTTTGACCTGTCATAGAGCCCTGACTGTTTTAATGTTACAGCGATGGAAACGTTCAACATTCCCAAATTAGCGTTCATCGTGTAAAGCGTGTGCATGTATCTAGTAACGTTCTCCGTTCATTGCGTTATCGTGTAACGTGCGTTTACTACTTTCATCCAAAACTCCACATTTTATAGATATATTAGCCCGTTTCTTTGCCTAGAAAAAATATTTATTTTCATGAAAATTTCAAACAAAAGAAATTATCTATTTCCACGGCAAGTAGAATTAAAATATTTATTTTTTTCTCTCATGGACCTGGGACTAATGTAAGTCCCAGCTGGGACCAAGATTAAATTATCTATTTACAAAATCGCTCAAGAACTGGTCGTTCCCTTGTTTCTTTTTTGAAAGATAATATAGATTTTTACAACCGTTACTTTACAACTTTAAAAAGAAATATTAACCATATTAACATATAGAGTATCACATTTTGGGGTTCATATACTATTTATGGCTTCATCACACACACACACACACACACACACACACACACACACACACACAAGTTGCAGTATTACGGGCATTGATATAATATCTAATGTATATATATTCTTATATATTTTCGGTTAAATTACAGCAAGTTGAAGTATATTGCGGGCATCGATTTAATATCGACTGAAGAAAATCTGCTTTTTCTTATATATTTAAGAAGCGGGCTCTATGCGAATTAGAACAAGGGCAGACCTTATATTTGTCAATATTTTATACCGAGCGATAGCGAGGTATAAAATGAAGACAGAGATAAGGTCTGCCCATGTTTTAATTCGCATAGAGCCCAATTGCAATAATCTATTTCGATTCTAGTATACTTAACAAGAGTTTTGAACATCGAAGCGGCTCTTAGAGAGCAATATTGAGTTTTGCACTAGAATTGGAATATGTCGGAAAATTGCATACATACACATATAAATGAACATAGAGAAATCTATATTCGTTGTTTTATTTATACAAGTGGCTCATAAGCTTACGAATGTCCATGTATACAAATAATCTATTATTAAACATATGGAATACGGATATTTTAAAATCGAAGCGGGTATAAGTGTGAGATGGTTGTATTTCTGATTCGTATGACTGCTTAGTAATGTTATTTTTGAAGCCAAAAAAAAAAAGAAAAGAAAAGAAAAGAAATAAATCTCATATTCATAATTTTAATAACGTTAAAAATTAGATATTCTACATTTAAATCGTAGAGCATGATATGCAACATAGGTAAGATTTCATAACAACAACACATTCGTTGCTAGGTTACGCTTGTGTCAATTTCAGTTCTGAGTATTAAATTTAGTAACTGTTGTAAATTTCTATTGTCATTTCTAGGTGATTCATTATCTTAAACTTTATTTACACAAAACAAGATAATTAATCATTTACCAATTAATTGTGTTTTAGAAGTTATCTAAGGGTTCCGCTCCGCTTCGCTTCGCTAATAATCTACCTATTAAAAATGAGTATATTTGGTTTTAAGAAAAAAAGCGTGGATGTATCGGACATACAAAAGATGAAGAACGAGATTCAAGTAATGAATATTAATAATGATTTATTATACAACAAAATTCAGGAAATAAAAAATATGGAGAACGAGATTAAGTATTAAATACTAATCATAATTTATTATACAACAAAAGTGAAAATATACAAGACAGAAAAACAATATGTATAATCGCTGGAAATTATGGACCATTGGAGAGAGATCAAGTGTTTAATTTTGGTTTTGGTGGTGGTGATTTTGTAATGAATTTTCCAGGTCAGATAAAACAAACAAAGATTATGTATCTGCCATAGTGAGTGTTAATGGTGATAAGAAATTTGGTTATGTAATAGGTTCGAAATTTTTTTCTGAATTTGTTAACTTTAAAACACCTTTAAAAGTTGAGGCTGGAGACAGAATAAGTTTTATTAATGAGGTTGATAATTCTGGATGTCTCAATACTCTAGTATCAGCGGTAATTGAATTATTTTTATAAACTCATTTTTATTCCTTAAAAATGTCGGCTTACGGAGAAAAATTAAATCCTTACAGAAAATTAAGAGAACCTCATGCTGTAAAAGGAATTTGTCAAAGTGTTGTAGTAACTAATAATCCTTCAACTATTGATAAAAATCAACAGTTATTAGTAAGATTTCCTAATCTAAGTAGTAATGATGTCATTGTTCCTGGAACAACCAGATAAGCTTTTGAATTAGAAATTGAATCTAAAGATGCAAAATCAACTATTTACCAAAATATTGGAAGAGCAATAGTTAAAAAACAACAATTAGGATAAGTGGGAATGAAGTTATGTCAATTGATGATTCATAGTGATATTTATCATTGTTATGTTGATTTGTGGAAAACTACAACTGAACGTGAAAATATGGCATATCAGGGGATTGGTACAACAAATATGTTAAAACATAGAGTTGGATCAGATGATGCAACAACAAATACAGGAGATCAAGCAATTGCAACAGCCTATGGTTCAAGATTTTGTATTCCACTTGATTGTGAATTAATAGAAACACATATGCCTTTTTATCAAGCAGGTCTTGGTGATAGACTTGAATATGAACTTACATTCAACGACTACAACAAAGTTATTCATTCGACGGATGCAGATGCAAAATATAAAATCAAAAACATTTGTTTAGAATTTGATATGGTTTCTGACATTAAATAAGCAGAAGATATAAGAGATCAAGTTGATGGTAAGATGGTTGTGTTATATGACAGGATATTAAGACATAGAAAAATAACCAAAAACAAAAAAGATACATTGTGGAATATTAATTTAAATGTTCCAGCTAAAAGTATGAAAGGAATTTTAATGTTGTTCGAAGACCCAGAAAGAACAAGCACTGAAACTTATTATAATCCTGAAATAACAAAAGTAGAAATGACAATAGAAGGTGTTCAAAATCAGCTATACAGTCAAGGAATGAAAGCATATCAACAATGGGATGAAATAAATAAATTCTTTGCTCTTACTTCAAAAAGAAATAAAGAAACAAATATACCCGCAAAAAATTTAAATTTATCTAACACAACATTAGAAAAATACTTAACAACTAATTATGCTTTATGGTTAGATTTACGTTCTACAGATGATAACTCACTACACGGTTCAGGTAGAAGAATAGAAAATGCATCTGAAGGTATTACCATTCAAATAACGAAAAAAAAAGGAGCTGATAAACCGATAAATGTTTATATTTTTGTTATACAAGATGCACAAATTAATTTTGAAGATGGAAGATTTAAAGAAGTAAATTATTAAATGATCAGAGATAACGAACCCTTAATTTTTTATTTTATTTATTAAGTGCGGGTTTTCCCTTTAAAAATAGAGTTACCAAAATATCCTCATTGTGCAATTATTTGTGGTAGAACTGGATGTGGTAAGACTGAATTTGTCCTTGATTTGTTAGAAACAGAATATCTTCAAGTGTTTAAATATATTGTTATACTTTGTCCAACCATTCAATGGAACAAGGCATACAAAAATCGTGAGTGGATTGGTGATGTCAAAAAACCAAAAACAAAAAATTTAATACTCGTCAATCCTATTCTTATTCTTATTCTTAATAACGGAGAAGAAAAGCTACAAGAACTATTAAGAATATTTTTAATAAATATGCTGGTCATCCAACATTATATATTATAGATGATTGTAGTGCAACAAAAGAATTAAGAAAAAAAGGGATATGCTTGCTGAACTTGCATTTTCAGGAAGACACGCAGAACAATCGGTCTGGGTTATTACACAAAAATATAATTCAGTGTTAAAAGATTTAAGAGAACAAACAGTATGGTTATGTTTATTTCGTACAAAAGATAGAAATAGTTTTAATAATTGTTTAGAAGAAAATGATATTATTCCTACTTTGGAAGAAAGACAAAGAATAAAGGAAGAACTTAAAAAAATAAACATCGTAAATTAATATTAAATATAGATTCACCTACTGGTTATTGGGTAATTGATTAAGCGATTTACTAGGACATGAGTTTTAAATGACAAGCCAAGCGTATTGTGTATTAGCTATTTATATCAATAAATAGATATATATTTACACACACCAGGAACAAAAATCAATGCGGCGTCAGTATTACAAAATCAATGCGATGGCGGTGTTGTTTCTAAGTTACATTGTCAGTTGTTTATGGCAACAACATAAGTTGCTAAGTTATCAAGTAAACAGTCGATACAACGTACATCGTTAGCTGAATAGAAAGTTAAAATGAATAAACAAAATTTTGAAAAATTTAAATCATCTGTCGAAGAATTGGGAAATTATTTATTAGTAACATATCCCACTGATAACATCATAAAAACAAAATTGGAAGAGCTAAAGAATATATATGTGGGGAACAACAACAAAAACAACAAAACCCAAATGAAAAAAAGGAACTTTAAAAAAAAAGCTGGAGTTAAGCTATACAGAAAACAACGACAGTGTGATTAACGAAAACTTGTTATTCGGCAGTGAAAATGATTTAATCCGTTTGTTAAAACAATTAAACAACGTAATAGAAAAAGACAAGAAAACAAATTTAAAATTGGTGTATCAACAAGGAATTGTAATAAACCGAATAAAAGAACATTTTCATTTAGGAAAAACATATGTGAAGTATTACTTAAAAGAAAAAGGAATTATTTATCCAACAAGCCACCTTTATGGATTAATGAAATTCAGCGAAATCGCAGTAAGACATCCAAAACTATTAAACTGTGCTATTTCACTGAGGGATATTATAAGGAATTTAGAACTCGTTGAAACAGTGTGTATTGAATTGAATTGGTAAATTTGTTTCTTTTGTTTGAGTGTTATGTGGTTTTTTATTTATTTAATATAATGTTAGAAATCGATTTAGTTTTTAATTTTGCCAATGATGTAATAAATGGTACTACGCATGACAGGAACTAGTTTTCTGACAGTGTCGGAAAACAAATCATTACTGCTCATGTGTCAAAGTGACCCACACAAATACCAACTACGCATGACAGGAACTAGTTTTCTGACAGTGTCGGAAAACCAGAAACCACATTTGCGCATGACAGGAACTAGTTTTTTGACAGCGTCGGAAAATATGTAAACAAATACACGTGTTGGTTTTTCAGACTGTCACGAACAGATAAAAAACTTGTACACTTCTCTACATTTGGGTTACCACCTCGCTTAGGTCTCTTTACCAGAACTCTTGGATATTTTTTTCTCACTTTTTCCTGTGTAACTCTTTTTCCTTTGATGTACTTTTAGCTATTTTTTTACTGTGTTAGACCCGCAAGAGAATTTTCTATTCGGTGTACTCCCGGCTATTTTTTTTTATCACTTTTTCTGTGTAACTTTTTCCCACTTCCGGCTGTTTTTTTTTTATTGTGAAATTTAAGGCTTTTTTTACTTGAAATGAGGGTATTTTTTAGGGGTCAAAATTTTTTTTTTTTTTTGGGGGGGGGGGGGGCACTCCGAGTAGTAGTATAATATTTGGGCGAGGCGCTAGACTCGCCCAAATATTATACTACTATCCTTTCACTGGTGTATTGGTAGATAACCCACCTGAATCCAAACTAAGTAAAAAACCTGTCCATCTAGACCATACATATCACTCATATACTGGTGCTACATTAGTAAAAAATCAACCTAAATCCAAACTAAGTAAAAGAAATGTCCTTTTAGGCCATACATATCATTCCTATACTGATGCAGTGGTAAAAAATCCACCTAAATCAAAACCAAGTAAACAAACTTTCTTTCAAGACCATACATATGTAAAACCTGACATTTGGCTCAAAGAACAAACTTCAAACATTGGAAATGATGCTTACATTACTGATGTGATCCAAACTTGTAATAATGCTGATCCCATCCAAACCAACAAAACAAAGCACATTCCAACTTATGCTGAAGTTTTGAAATTACCAATTAAATAAAAAAAATCAGCAAATGGTTTTAAATCTGACATATGTTTTGGTGAACAAACACCATCATACATTATAAATGATGGGCTCATAGATATAAATGATGCTTCATCTTACTCAATTGATGTTTTGGACACTTCTACACCTCTCTTGCATACCAACAACAGAAAAAGCATTCATACTTATGCAGAAAAATTGAAAAAGCCTATAAAATCTTAAGATTCAACTTAACTTGTGAATGATTCTGCACCAATGTCTGAAAATAACAGACACAAAGACATTCAAAACTGTGACACAATTACATTAGACCATTGTTACACATCTACCTGTGGCTCTTTAAGTTCTGATGTGTGCATGGTTGCAAATTCCAAATCATACACTGCCAAGTATGTTTCACAGTTACAGAACAGAAACAAAAAACCTATTGTGATAAACCAACTTTAAAAACATATGCAGATGCAATCAAGAAACCTATAAATCAAGACAAATTATGTTCATCACCCTCAGCTAAAAATACAGCTATGCAAATACCAATCAATTCTTCAAATAGAATTTTTATAGAATCGAATATTTTTTCGGTTCACAATGTTTCAAGTGATGGAAATTGCTTTTTTCATGCATTGAGTTTGGGTATTGTTGGTAATTTTTCAAACAGCCAAACATACCGTTCATTAATATGCAGACAAATACATGACAATTTCAAAATGTATGAAGACCAAATTCTTATGTGCCATGAAAATATAACAACATCACAACAATATCAAAACTCGATGGTTTTTGGTAGTGGATATGCTACATCTTGTGAAATTGGTATAGCATGTAGCATCACTCAAAGCAACATAAATATATGGCTACAAGGCAGAAATGAGGACAATGATATTTGCTTCTACAAAGAAGAATACACTCATTCTCCTAACAGTAGAACCATTGATCTTCTACTCCACAATAATCACTTCAAACTTCTCCAGCATGAATCCAATATTGACACACAGACACCTCCCCTTGATAAAAATGTGTCAGATTTTGTTTCACTAAGCACTAGTTCACCTTTAATCACTTTTCCGGGAAATTATTCTGTCCAATCTACAAAAACAAAAAAACGCAAACAATCTTGCAAGACAGAAGGTAATAAAAAACAAAGAACAAGTATCCTAAAAACTACAAGCCTCCCTTATCAAACTGAACACAGTAAAGAAAATTTAACTCAAAATAGGCAAGACAATTTAATTCTAGAAACTGGTAATGGAGTTATGGTCGCACATGACATTCCTCAAATTGTAATGGAACAAAATTGTAATACAACACAAACAAAAACTGAGAATGAAATCATACAAAAATGCAGAAAATTAGGTATTCCTTATGAAACACCAAAATTAAATGAAAATGCCACAGAGTCTTTGAAAAGACGTAACAGAAATGCTTATAAATTAAGATCAAAACTGAAAAAACTCCACTTGAACATTGAATCAATTCCAGAAGCCCCACCATTATCTACTGATGAGCATTTCAATAAGGCTCTGGATGCTATTCGTTCCTTTGAACTACAAGAAATGTCATACAATTTTAATGTATGTTCCATTTGTAATGAAAGACGTATCAAGTATGAGTATGAAAGAGGAAATGTGCTTAAGGTTTTATCAAGATAAAGCACCTATTAAAATGTTTTCAAATGAAAATAATATGAACCCTGGAGTTGTTCCCCCTGAACTTGCTGACTTGTCCATTATTGAGCAACAACTGATTGCAAGAATTTCTCCATGCATCAGTATACATTTACTTAAACATGGTAGTTTAGCTGCTAGTGGTCATTGTGTTTCATTTCCTCAAGAGGTCAATGAACCATGCACTATTTTACCCAAGCTACCATCACAGGTTCAAATTTTAAGGGTGAGAAAACAAGGCAAAAATGACACCTCTAAAGATTTTAAAGTTCGGCGCTACAAAGTTCAACATTCTCTGGAATGGTTGAAAAGAAATAATCCTGTTTATGCAGACATTGTAATAAGTCATGACAGATTAAATTTATTGCCTGCAGATGGTGCACAAATATTGTCAAATTGGGCAGAATCTAATTTCAAAATGACTGCCTCTCACTCTGCAGGTACAGATGAGGATGGAAACCCCAGAACAAATTTATGGCCTCCACCAGAAGGCTCTTGCCCGCCTCCTCCAAAAGAAAAAAAAAACTTTAATAAAGTTATTAATGGATGTAAGTGAATCACAAGATTCGCTTTTAGAAGATCATATGCTTCTGTGTATCAGAATAAATCTTCATCGGTGTTCAGATTACTGTTTGTGTCCACCAAAAAATAGTCCATCCTCATCTGTAAAACAGTGTAGAATGGAATTTGGCACAAATCAAAACCCAGGGAAACCCATTAGAAAACAGCCAGCCATTGTAAAAGACAGAAATGGTTCTCTTCGTTTAGAAATGCAGAGAGATCATCCAAATTTAGTCCAACATTCTCAATACCATACCCAAGCATGGAGAGCTAATGGGGATATTTCCCTAATTTTATCAAAAAGTCCAGATAATCCCTCAGTTAATGAAATTCTTTCAGTGGAAAAATATATTACGGGATATGCATGTAAAGGGAATGAGCCAACTGGTGCAGTGGCTGATTTGTTTAATGATATGGTGAGCAGTGCAGATGAATCATCTGGATCTACACCAAAATCATTGTGCACATAGCTTTTAATGGGGACGGTTAAACGGGACATATCTGCTGTAGAAACATCCTTTGAACTCTCTAGTTTACCCTTATATAGATGTAGTCATACTTTTCAAAATATCAGTTTCACAGGTGCTAGAGTCCTAGAAAAAAGTGGGACTCTAGTAACTAAACAAACTCCATTGGATAAGTATTTATCACGTCCTGATCAAGACAAATCATCTTGGTATAATTTTATATGCAAACAAGTGTGGACACAAATTGATGTTTCGCCTGTCCCTATCTGGTCACAAAAGTGATGTGAAAACTCAAACTGACCCAATCAGAAAACTCAACATGTTCAATTCTCCAAACTGTGAAATAACATTAACTGACAAACACAACTTAGCCGACTGTAAGGTCTCGCCCTAAACCAAAATACCAAAGATACTGAAAAACCAAACATGATTTATACTGGACTGTGGAAATGAGGTAAAGGATGTTCCATATAAGAGAAACCCACATACCATTTACATGCATAATTGACTTTACATTAATAGGTACTGGGGACTTAGCATGATCACTGGACCACGAATTTGAGGTTGCAGACATCAGTCAAGTGACGGACTATCATGAATGGCCCAAGACCAACCTACAGTACAGAAAGAGTGGTACATTGACATCTGTGATAGATGTGTCCAACTCTGAAAGTGATACTTATACATTTTTCTTCATTATTTTTTTCTGCGTTCATAGTGGAGTAACATGCCCCTCTCAATACAAAATAGAGTACGAAATGATCTCAAACAGGAAAACAAATATTTATTTAGATCCACTCTCACAGTGGGACATGTCTATCACAGTGATTTGTCATGGTACCACTCTTTCTGTACTGTACCAAATATCATTGACCTACCACTTATCTGTTTATAGTCCCTGAGAAAATAAACCAATCACAAAATCTTAACATGCTCACTAGATCGTGAAATTGAGGTCAAGTATGAAAGCCATATGACAGACTGTCATGTACTACCTAAGACCATCCTACTTACCATACATATCATTGACCAACCACTTATAGCTTTACTGAGAAAATGACCTAATTACAAAAACTTAACATGCTCACTGGACCGCGAAATTGAGGTCTAGGACAAATCATATGACAGACTGTCATGCACTTCATACGACCAACATATATACCAAATATCATTGACTAAAATAAGCACCAAAACTAAGCATGTTCATTAGACCGTAAAATTGAGATCACAGACAAATGCCATACAGCAGACTGGCATATACTTCTCAAAACCAACCTAGCTACATGCCATATATATAATAACCTACCACATATTGTTACTGAGAAACTAAACTAAGCACAAAAACTTGACATGTTAATTGGACTGTGAAATTGAGGTCACAGACAAATGCCATAGACTGTCATATACATGTTCTACTCGAAACCAACCAATATACTAAATATCATTGACTTGCCACTTACAGTTACTGAGATAATGACCTAATCACAAAAACTTAACATGAAAGCTTACGCCTTCGCCGTCATTCTTTTTACGCATATGTCTCGCTTTTCACCCCTTTCGTCGTAGGCGAGACAAAAGATTGGGTTTGATTGCTAATTTAGGTTCATTGATGTTTGGTCTATGCCTAGACTCCCAAGGCCATGTTGACTTTAGAGTGCTTACAAATGTAATGTCAAACTCTGAATAACAATATAATGCAGTGTAGTAGTCACTTTAAATGTTATTATATACATAAACCTGTACTTTTAAATTTGCATGTATACATTTGTCTTACATGAACATATTGACTGAATCTGCAATTGACCAAAAAAAAAACTGCATCATATACATTAATATTAATTGAAAATATAAATTAATTTTTGTTAATGATTTACCCTTTTTGCGTCTGTTTGGCCTTGTGAGTTGCGTCCCCTTTATGAAAATTAAAAATACTCATATGCAATGGGACTCGTCAGTAGGCAGTGCATATGAATTGTTTTCACGAATCTGATAGATTAAATAGTTTGAAAAAGTAATTAGGAATGTGCATTTAATTATAAATGGTAACTCAATGAGTGTTGAAAGGTTTGATAAATGAATGAAGGCTGTTTAAGAAGATTTATGACTTTATTATGTCCTTAGTAGAACATCCTCGAGCTCACAGCAACAATATTGTAAAATTACCATGCTATGTACACTTAAGAGCAAACACTGAGAATGAAATTTGGAGATATCAATATATGTAAGTAACATTATTAACAGATGTCGAGCAAATCAAATTGCTTAATTTTTGTTTAAATAAAACATCTCAAGGTTTACAAAGTTTTCCTGGTTTTTGCATATTTTGAATGAACCAATGATGCAATGATTCTATTGTAGTTGAACCAAAATTTGAATGTACAATATGACATGCAAGTCGATCAACAATCAAGAGGAAAAATGGGTCAAAGTACTCTCATTTTGCCTGAATTCTGACCTGCATGCAGCAGTACCAACAAAGATGGTAATTTGTGCAAGGCATATAATACTAGAACATGTATAGTGAATCTTTAGTAACTGAGATCTGAAGTTGGACATAAACTTGAATGTACTGGTACATTTAAATATGAAAAAGAAAGGAAATGGGGTATATGTCAAGGAGATTAAGTGGAAAATATAGGCCACTGTGACCTAATTTTGCATGGATATTGACCAACCAATACATGTCCAACAGGAGTCAGAAGTCATTGTGTGAAGTTATCTGCCTTTGCACTACTTAAGAATAAGATGACACTATCGCATGATCCCTGAAGATGCAAATTAGTATTGTAAACCAAAAACAAACTTTAAAGTGAGTCACTCCTGCATGAAATGTGGTCAACTTTATCAGGAACCTTGTGAATATCCAAGGTCCATTAACTAATTATATATGTGGTGTGGAATAAGGTGGTGAAAAAAAGGGCAAAGTACATATATATAATGTACTAAGGGATAGAGAATTATATTAATAAGTGTTAGACTGAAATGAGTAAACACATGTACATTGTATGTCTGTCATTCAATAACTTAAAAGAAGTTTGGTTTGTTCCCCATGCGTTTTTAAGTCGCATGGTTTTCTCTAAGACAAACCTTCTTTTTCCCCTATAAGATACATTCAAGGCGCAAGTGTGGGCACAAAAATTGACAATTTACACAATAAACTGTGGACACAGGATATGTCTTTCGCCAGCCCTTTGCATCGCCTAAATTAATACTCATTGATCTGCTGCAGCAGCTATAGAAATAAATATGATGAGATCACTCATTCATTTTACAAAGGGGCCAGGGCCATCATCTGAGGGTGGAATCTGTTTGTACTCCTCCAAACCAAACTGCATGTCAAATATGATATCAAGTAGCCAGGACTACTGGTACGGGCTAACTGCTAGCTAAAACTTAAGGTGATCTTTCATGTGTGACTAAGGGACCAGGGCCAACATCTGGACATGAAATCGGTACATACTCCTCAAGATGCAACTGCATGTCAAATGTTAAGTGGCTAGGACTAGTGGTAGCGGCTTTACACTTACGGAAAAACTTAGTGATCACTCATGCGTGACTAAGGGGGCCAGGGCCACAACCTAAATAGGGATTTGAGTCCTACTCATACTTATGCAACTGCACATCAAATACTATGGACTTACAACTAACATTAGCTTATTAATTCACAATAATTTGCAAAACAACGGCAGTAGAATACCGAAGGAACAAAGCACAAGATTACACAAATCAAAGTCCAGAGAAAAGGCAAAAGCAAGAACACCAAAAGACGGAAGACCAAAGACACCACATGCCCACAAAACACACGAACGTTACATATACAACACAAAAAACTAAATCACTAACAGTGTGAACTCTCAATAAACAAGAGTGACATCAGGTGCCCCGGAAGGGTAAGCATGTCCTGCTCTGTGCACAGCACCCGTCACACTGTCAGTGGGTCAATTCAGGGTAAAGTCGAAACCGGTAATGTCAAATCAGGGAAGACGCGAATCTAGCTGAAAATGTCAGTTTTTATTTGTCACACTGACATTTCATATCTATCTATGATGTCGTGGTGACGGCCATAGAATTTCTGAAGGGACGAAAGTAACAAAGGCTGAACATATCCCTGACTCAGCAGTTTTTGTGACAGTGCTTTTGCTCTTTCCACAAAGTCACTGTATGTACTGCACGCTCTACAGTAACGAATTAATTGTGAAATATATACTCCATATGCTGGGGATGCAGGTATATTGCTGCAGAGAAAGGGAAAGTTCACAATTGGAAAGTCAAAATCATCACGTTTGTCATATAATCTAGATTTCAGACGTCCATGTTCGTCAATGTACAACAAAAGGTCAAGGTATGAAGCAGAATCGGGTGTATCGGTTGTCTCTTTAATTTCAATTGTTGATGCCGCAGACGCCCCAAGAAACACTATACCTTAGTCTCCCTTTCGCAACTTTTTGCCACAGGCATGACAAAAAGGGGTGGGGTCCAAGCACTGAGAAATAAACTATGGAATCAATGATGCTAATTAGACTCAGGATTAGCCAATGCTAGGAATTTCCACTTTTCAAGAAATGCAACATGTCAGAATCTGCTAATGCACAGAGCAAATATTGACAAATGCAAATATTGACATATTGTAACATAAAAATTATTTCTAGAAGGTGACAGATTGTCATGTACAATGTATAATGGAAGAAAATATGATTTTTATTTATGGAGATCAGGTGGGATCATCCTTGCATCATGTTGCATCACAACTTTACTTTTACATATAAAATCCTAAACTGCAAAGGTACTTACTTAGTAATTAAATACAAATGAAATTCCGATCCCCTGCATTTATTTCCAAACATCCTTGGCTTAAATTATACAAATGCAGAATTTCCAAGCTTAATAAACTGCTGCGCCAACAGCGCACGATACGCCCGTCCACTGTAAAGTCAAACTTTATGGCATTGTTGGACCACAACAAAATTAAGATTGAAAAAAAAACTAACAGAATATGTGCCTTACCAAGGTATAACAATTAACAAAAATCAAATTAAATTTCACAAAGTCCAAGGGCCATAAGAAATCAACCCGGCGGAACCAAAATCATACTTGATCTGTATCTCACCTAGATATACATTGTACTTACATACCAAATATGAAATTAATATGTCAAGTGGTTAAAGTAAAAAAACTCTGGAAACCTATATTTTAAAAATTTCAATAAGTCAAAGGGCTATAACTCTGTACAGAATCAACCGGCCAAAACTTAATTTATACCTAATCTGTATTTCACCTAGATATACTCATATTTCAAATATGAAATCAATATGTCAAGTGGTTGCAGGGAAAAAACTTCGGAAACCTATATTTCTCAAAATTTCACTAAGTCTTAGGGCCATAACTCTGTACAAAATCAACGGATCAGAAAAATTCGAACTTTAACTGTATCTCACCTAGATATACTCATATACTAAATATGAAATCAATATGTCATGCAGTTACAGGAAAAACTCTGGAAACCTATATTTCTCAAAGTAAATTTCACTAAGTCCAAGGGCCATAACTTTGTACAAAATCAAACGACTGGAACCAAATGCAAACTTTTATCCGTTTCTCAGCTAGATATACTCATATACAAATATGAAATCAATATGTCAAGCGGTTACAGAAAAACTCTCTGGAAACAAAAAAGTTAATGGACGGATGGACGGAGGGTATACCATAATACGTCCGTCTTTTGACAGGCGTATAAAAACTCCCGAAAAGGTCCAATTGCCCTCTTTTATTATAGTAACTATACAGTGGGTAATATGTAGGAAGCTGGATTGCAATTGGCTTTAAAAGATAATTATATGTAGGAAATAAGACATGGAAAAATCTTTAAAAGTGCATATCAGTATTTGCAAAGACTCTTGATTAGCCAGAACAATCTCCCCTTTCGTGGTTCACAGGAATTTTTTCCAGTGTTTCCCGCTTTGTGCAAAACATTCTTTTCCCGATTTTACATGCACTTTTTTGTGGCAACTCTGTTTCTCGTTTACTTTATGTAAGATGCCAACCATGCACTGCTAGCAGCTACCCCATCGAGATCTATTCAAAACACAAAAAATGTGTACTACATGTACTAGTACTATATTGGGTGATGGGGAGGTTCTGACAAACGGGGGTGTTTTTTTCATATTTTTGTATACAATAGGTACATTTGAACTTTTCCACCGAAGGGGTCTATAAAATACAGTCTCTGAGGACATTATAGAATGATTCCTAAATTCTCATCCATTAAAAATTTGGAGTGGGCGAGCAAATTGTATCTTACATTTTTTATTAATTTTGTGGGAAATGCTGCCATATTCATGATTATATTAAAAGAAATTTATCCAAATTGGCCAAAATTGAGAATAAATTTTTTTCAGGCAGTGAAAAAAATTTGGGCGGGTTGTGATGAGAATTTAGGATATTTCAATTATGGCCTATTGGAGATAGGAGTTACATGTACAATGTATAATAAATTTAGAACATTTTACTATATTTGATTTCAATCAGTGGTATCCATTTAGGAACTTATCTGGTCTGGTAGTTAAGGTGGATTGACACAGTGCATTAGATTGGCACATACTGAATATCAAGTCGGATGCGGAATTGACTAGATTTTTAAGCTGGAATGTTTTATTTCAGCCTTTTCATTGAGACGTCATAATAAATTGACAAATTCATAATATACACTTTCCCACGAATAATCTCCCTTTTGCAGTAAATGTTGTGTATTTCTTAAACATGTTAAACTATATAAAATATCTCTCTTAATTTAACAGCACAATATAGATTTAATATAAGCTCAACAGATACATGTGACTGAAGTGTATGTCTCTAAAATATCAAATAATAGTAAAAATCTGTCTGGTATCCATTTCATAAGATAGCCAAACAGTAAGCATGTTCTAACAGTTCCCTATATATATATTCTTTGTAAATATCACTGATGTAAATATCACTGATAAATCCTGAATTTGACCTGATTTTCAAAGCCAGATATCAGGAAGAGATGATCAGNAACATATCATTTTTATTTTATTTTTGGAATATATGATTTATGACCTACATAAATTGTAATATCTTAAAAACATAGGTAATCAATGATTACAAAGTTCCCCTCATTATGGCACATTGTCACAGCGACCAAAGTTTGCCTGTATGCCGACATACTATCAAAATTGCATGCATATGCAAGGTTACATGAACCAACAACGTACAGTTACTGAGCTATAAACTCCGATGTACACATTAATGTAAGTCATTCATGCGTAAAATGTAGGTTTAAGTGACCTAATTTTGTCTGAATGCCGAGCTACCATCACAGATGCATGCACATGCAGGATGATCCTACCATGTACAGTACCT
>MJUU01045637.1:0-40377 GCA_002080025.1 Modiolus philippinarum
ATCATGCAACCTTGCATATGCATGCAACTCTGATGGTGAATCAGCATCTAGGCAAAGTTAGAACACTTTGACCTATATTTTATGCTTGATTGATTTACATTCAAGTTTTCTGACTAGTTCAGATCTCAGTCACTACACATGGTAGGATCATGTAACCTTGCATATGCATACATCTCTGATGGTTGGTCAGCATCCAGGCAAAATTAGGACACCTTGACCTATATTTTATACTTGATTGATTTACAGTCAAGTTTTAGGCCGAGTTCAGATCTTAGTCACTATACATGGTACAATCATGTAACCTGGCATATGCATATAACTCTGATGGTAGATCAGCATCCAGACAAAATTAGGTCACTTTGACCTATATTTTCCACTTGATTGATTTACATCCAAGTTTTTGGACAAGTTCATATCTCAGTCACTTTACATGGTAGGATCATGTAACCTTGCATAGGCATGCATCCCTGATGGTACATCAGCATCCAGGCAAAAGTAGGTCACTTTGACTTATGTTTTACGCATGAGTGATTTATGTCCAAGTTTTCAGGCAAGTTCAGATCTCAGTCACTATACATGGTAGGATCATGTAACCTTGCTTAGGCATGCAAATGTGATGTCAACATCCAGTCAAGATTTTGTTACTGTGACAAAGTGCCATAATGAGGCGAACTCTGTAATCGTTGATTACCTATGTTTGGATTAAGGGATTTAAATTTTGTTGCAGAATTATTACAGAGTATATTAAATCCAATGGAAGCCAATTAGGGTCAGTTCGTGTTTTCTTGATTCTTCATCTGAGCTTATGGAAATCTGTCAACTTACGATTTTACTATTATTTATTTATTCTAACACTCATAATTGTCATGTTTTATTGTTAAGAGATGTTTTTGAGCTTAAGGTAATGAAAAGAATTCATCACATTAATTTTAAAAAAGAATTTTGAAAAAATGAGATTTATTCTTGGGCCTTTCCCATACCTAATTGATTTTCCATGTCACCTACTCAAAATAATCTATAAAACCTTTCAATAACAAATATTTATAACTAGAATAGTTAGAAACGACAGTGATCACCACACTCCCTGTTTGACACAGAAAACAGTTTGAACCCTTGGCATAATATTTTTAGCTCACCTGACCCGAAGGGTCAGTGTGAGCTTTTGCCATCACTTGGCGTCCGTCGTCCATCCGTCATCTGTGAACTTTTCACATTTTCATCTTCTCCTCTGAAACCACTGAAGCAAATTCAACCAAACTTTACAGGAATGATGTACTTAAGGTCCTTTTGCAAAGATTGCTCATTTCATTCCGATCAAATAAAAAACATGGTCGCCAGCACGGAACTTAGGTTTAGCATTGGACCCTATGGGGAAAATCACATTTTCACCTTCTCCCCTGAAACCACTGAAGTAAATTTAACCAAACTTTACAGGAATGATGTACTAAAGGTCCTTGACAAAGATTGCTCATTGGGTTCCGATCCGATATAAAACATGGCCACCGTAGAACATAGTTTAACATTGCACCCTATGGTAAAATCACATTTTCATTATCTCCTCTGAAACCACTGAAGTAAATTCAACCAAACTTTACAGGATGATGTATTAAAGGCCCTTTGCAAAGATTGCTCATTTTCTTCAGATCCAATAAAAAACATTGCTGTCTGCAAAGAACTTAGGTTTAACTTTGGACGCTATGAGAAAAATCGCATTTTCATCTTCTCCTCTGAAACCACTGTAACAAATTCAACCAAACTTTACAGGAGTGATGTACTAAATATCCTTTACAAATATTTGTTAGTCATTTCATTTCGATATGGCAAAAAACATGGCCTCCACTGCAGAACATAGTTAAACATCGAAGCCTGGTATGAGAAAGCCATCCTTTTCATCATCTTCTCTGAATCTATTCAAACAAATTTAACTAAATGTATGGAAGGTCCTTTGCAAAAATTACTCATTTCAATAGGATCAGACAAAAACACATGTGCTAAAGGAGAATATAGCTAAATATTAGACCCATCGGTAATAAACATATTTTTGGTCATGCATGGCATAGAAGCATTTTGTCAGGTGAGCGATACAGGCTCAGTCTCTGAGCCTCTAGTTAAGCATTTGCAGTTTCATGCAGTCATTACTCTCGTTAGTTCGCCTCAACAAAGTTGAGGGGGACAATTGGAGTGCGTCCGCGTCTACGTCCGCGTCTGCATTTGGGCATATATCTCTGCAACTATGCATGGTAGGATCATCAAACTTTGTATGCAGGTGCATCTTGGGCTATCTCACAGCCTCCAAGAAAATTGGGTCTCTCTGACCTATATTTTCTGCTTGAACGACTTACATTCCAGTTTACATCCGAGTTCAGATCTCAGTCACTATAAATGGTAGGATCATGTAACCTTGCATATGCATGCATCTCTGATGGTAGGTCAGCATCCAGGCAAAATTAGGTCACTTTGACCTATATTTTCTGCTTGAATGACTTACATTCAANAAGATTGCTCATTTCGTTCCGATCCGATAAAAAACATGGCCGCCAGCGCGGAACTTAGGTTTAACATTGGACCCTATGGGAAAATTCACATTTTCTTCTTCTGCTCTGAAACCACTGAAGCAAATGCAACCAAACTTTACAGGAATGATGTACTAAAGGTCCTTAACAAAGATTGCTCATTTCGTTCCGTAGTGATAAAAAACATGGCCGCCAGCATGGAACATAGTTTAACATTGGCCCTATGGGAAATTCACATTTTCATCTTCTCCTCTGAAACCACTGAAGCAAATTCAACCAAACTTTACAGGAATGATGTANTTACGTCCGAGTTCAGATCTCAGTCACTATACATGGTAGGATCATGTAACCTTGCATATGCATGCATCTCTGATGGTAGGTCAGCATCCAGGCAAAATTAGGTCACTTTGACCTATATTTTTCTACTTGAACAACTTACATTCAAGTTTATGTCCGAGTTCAGATCTCAGTCACTATACATGGTAGGATCATGTAACCTTGCATATGCATGCATCTCTGATGGTAGGTCAGCATCCNCCTTTTCATCATCTTCTCTGAATCTATTCAAACAAATTTAACTAAATGTATGGAAGGTCCTTTGCAAAAATTACTCATTTCAATAGGATCAGACAAAAACACATGTGCTAAAGGAGAATATAGCTAAATATTAGACCCATCGGTAATAAACATATTTTTGGTCATGCATGGCATAGAAGCATTTTGTCAGGTGAGCGATACAGGCTCAGTCTCTGAGCCTCTAGTTAAACATTTGCAGTTTCATGCAGTCATTACTCTCGTTTTGTTATGGAATTGTTTCTCATATGCTGCAGATGCACAATAAGCTTCTGATATTTTCCCTACTGCTCTTGGTGCAAACAAGAACCCCCAACATGTTGAATTAAACAAATGTGGCATGCAATGCAAACTCTTCTTACATTTTTAGCTCACCTGACTTGAAGGGTCAGTGTGAGCTATTGCCATCACTTGGCGTCCGTCGTCCGTCGTCCGTCGTCTGTCCATCCGTCCGTTAAACTTTTCACATATTCATCTTCTCCTCTGAAACCACTGAAGCAAATTCAACCAAACTTTACAGGAATGATGTATGGAAGGTCCTTTACGAAGATTGCTCATTTCGTTATGATCCGATAAAAAACATGACTGCCAGCACGGAACTTAGGTTTAACATTGCACCCTATCAGAAAATTCACATTTTCTTCTTCTCCTCTGAAACTGCTGAAGCAAATTCAACCAAACTTTACAGGAATGATGTACTAAAGGTTCTTAACAAAGATTGCTCATTTCGTTCTGATCTGATAAAAAAACATGGCCGCCAGCACAGAAGATAGTTTAACATTGGCCCTATGGGAAATTCACATTTTCATCTTCTCCTCTGAAACCACTGAAGCAAATTCAACCAAACTTTACAGAAATGATGTATGGAAGGTCCTTTACAAAGATTGCTCATTTCGCTCTGATCCGATAAAAAACTTGGCCGCCACTGCAGTACTTAGGTTTAACATTGGACCCTATGGGAAAATTCACATTTTCTTCTTCTGCTCTGAAACCACTGAAGCAAATTCAATCAAACTTTACAGGAATGATGAACTGAAGGTCCTTAACAAAGATTGCTCATTTCGTTACGATCCGATAAAAAACATGGCCACCAGCACAGAACACAGTTTATTTTGGCCCTATGGGAAATTCACATAAAAAACATGGCCACCATGCAGAACATTGAAAACCCTGCTTCAGCATTTTGTCAGGTGAGCGATACAGGCTCAGTGTCTGAGCCTCTAGTTGGATTAAGGGATTTAAATTTTGTTGCAGAATTATTACACATGGTCTGTAGATGTGTAATAAGCTTTCAGATTTTTAGCTCACCTGACCCAAAGGGTCAGTGTGAGCTATTTCTATCACTTGGCGTCCGTCATCCGTCCGTCTGTTAACTTTCACCTTTTCATCAATTTTTCTGAAACTACTGAAGCAAATTCAACCAAACTTTACAGGAATGATGTATGGAAGGTCCTTAACAAAGATTGCTCATTTCGTTCCAATCCAACAAAAAATATGGCCGCCAGCGCGGAACTTGTATTTAACATTGGACCCCATGGGAAAAATGTCATTTTCATCAATTCCTCTGAAACCACTGATGCAAATTCAACCAAACTTTACAGGAATGATGTATGGAAGGTCCTGTACAAAGATTGCTCATTTCTTTCGGATCCTACAAAAACCATGGCCGCCAGTGCGAAACTTGTATTTAACATTGGACCCTATCGGAAAAACATCATTTTCATCAACTCCTCTGAAACCACTGAGGCAAATTCAACCAAACTTTACAGGAATGATGTATGGAAGGTCCTTTACAAAGATTGCCCATTTCCATCCCATCTGACAAAAAACATGGCTGCCAGCACGGAACTTGTATTAAACATTGGACCTTATGGGAAAAATGTCATTTTTATCAACTCCTCTGAAACCACTGAAGCAAATTCAACCAAACTTTACAGGAATGATGTATGTAAGGTGTTTTACAAAGATTGCCCGTTTCCTTCCAATCTGACAAAAAACATGGCCGCTAGCGCGGAACTTGTATTTAACATTGAACCATATGGAAAAAACATCATTTTCATCAACTAATCTGAAACCAGTGAAGCAGATTCAACCAAACTTTACAGGAATGATGTTTGGAGGGTCCTTTACAAAGATTGCTCATTTCGTTTAGATCCGACAAAAAACATGGCCGCCAGCGCGGAAGTTGTATTTAACATTGGACCCTATGGGAAAAAACATTTTCATCTTCTCCTCTTAAACCACTGAAACAAATATAACCAAACTTTACAGGAATGATGTACGAAAGGTCCTTAACAAAGATTGCTCATTTCATTCTGATCCGATAGAAAAACATGGCCCCCAGCACAGAACTTAGGTTTAACATTGGACCCTAAGGGAAAAATCACATTTTCATCTTCTCTGTTAAAACGGCTGAAGTAAATTTAACATTACTTTACAGGAATTATGTATGGATGGCCGTAAACAAAGATTGCTCATTTCGTTACAATCCAAAAGAAAATGGCTGCCAGCGCAAAACTTAGGTTTAACATTGGACCCTATGGGAAAAATTACATTTTCATCTTCTGCTTTGAAACCACTGCAACAAATTCAACCAAATTTTACAGGAATGATGTACAGAAAGTACTTTACAAAAATTGCTCATTTCATTTCGATCTGACTAAAAACATGACCTCCACTGCAGAACATAGTTTCCCATGGAGCCTGGTATGAGATAACCAATCCTTTTCATCATCTTCTCTGAAACTATTCAAACAAATTGAACTAAATGTATAGAAGGTCCTTTACAAAAGTTACTCATTTCAATAGGATCAGACCAAAAAAAACATGGGTGCTAATGGAGAACATAGCTTAACATTAGACCCTATTAATGGTACAGTAATAAACATATTTTTGGTCATGCATGGCATAGTTCTAAGAATTTTGTCAGGTGAGCGATACAGGCTCAGTGTCTGAGCCTCTAGTTTATATTCATCTTGATGCAACCAAGAGGCCCTATGAAGTAAATGTGACAAAGCCCCCAAAATCTGAATTGTAACATATGGCATGCAACATGAATCCTCATGTATGAGGGTATGAATGCCCTTTATCGTTAATTGTCAAATGCCTCTTTTCAGCAATTGTTAATGTCAAAAGGATAAAAATTTTACAGTTAATCGTCAAAAATGTATTAGCCTGATTCGTGAAATTACTTGAATTTCGTAGCGTTATCATGGATTAAAAAAATATTGTCATTCGTCAAAACATATATTTATCGTGAGGGCATAAATTTTACGGTGAATGTCATTTGGCATAATTTTTTACCGTTAACCATCATAAGGGTACCCCCATTCCTACCCTCCTGTATTTTTGGATTTAGGGATTTGATTTTGTTGTAGAATTGCTGCATTTACATTTTAATCTTAAGATGCATAATAAGCTTTCAGAATTTTGATTCTGGTTCAAACTTTGGTAAATGTCAAAAAGACTGATAATTTTGGTCACTTTAGCACGATATAATCTAATATTTTGTCAAGTGTTTTGAAAATAAAACTTAGAATTCTAGAATCTGATTCCATTTTTGGTAAAATTCCTGAAAGTGCAAAGACTACTTGCAACCATATCAATAGGATTTGTTTCAATAAGAACAATAATTTTCCCCAATTGGATTTCAAAAATACTTGATTCCAATTTTGGTAAGTTTTCTGAAAGCTTCAAAGACAACTTATATTTTGGAATTCTACCTAGCAGCCATATTTTTTAAGATTTTTTTTTTCAATTAGGACAATCATTTTCACCAATTGAATTTCCACTATACTGGATTCCATTTTTGGTAAATTTCCTGAAAGTGTTAAAGACCACTTCTTTTTTGACATTCTACTAAGCAACCATACTTTTAGAATTTGTTTTTATTAGCTAGGACAGATATTTTCAGGAATAATATTTCAAAAATAATATTTGATATCAAATTTGGTAAATTTCCTGAAATTTTCATGCTCAAAGACCTTTTATTTTATTTGGAATTCTTCAGCAAAGCCTGTTTAAAAAATTTGTAACAATAAGAACAAATATTTTCATCAATTTGATTTCCAAAATATTTGATTCCAAGTTTGTTAAATTACCTGAAAGTCTCAAAGATCACTTATTTTTTTGAGTTTTGCCTTACAACCATATATTCTTGAATTACTCTGAGTAAAAACAGTAACAATCAGTAATTTGATTTTAAAAAATGTTGAGATAAACTACCGGGGTATGCCCAGGTCCTATAGCTGTTTTTGTGTCAAACAGGGAGTGCAGGGATCACTGTCGTTTCCGAAATGGAAGATGGAAAATTGTGAAGAGACAGCAAAAACAAATTAAGACACAATAATAATATGGCAGATGTTTGGACAAATTGAAATATATCTTGCATACAGAAGATAGATGTAAATTTTCATCAATTTATTCAGACAAATATTTTGAAAAATTAAGAACATACATCGAACATATCAAGCATTAATTGTATTTAAACTCTGATCTTTTCTGTTTACAGAACAGCAGTTGGAGAAGCTTTGGCCCAGCAAGTAAGTACATGATATTCATAACATAATACATTAAACTGTTAGGGATTTCATAAACCCAGCATAACACATTCAATTTCAAAACAAGATCATAGATTGCAAATTATCTGTGCTGAGTGGATTATCAACATACCAGGTATCTTTTTTATGGTAGTTTTCTTGGTTTATTTACATATAATATTTCAATTCCAATATTTTTCTGACAACCACACCAACTCCTTCCATCTCTTTTCTGCTGTCTGTTTATCAAACAATCCTACCACATTATTCAACAATCCTATTTTCTTGCAATTTATCATTCTATTGGGCAATTGACCTGGTTAAATGGAAACTGGTCTATTGACATGATCGAAGAATAGGATAAGATTTTTATGATATCATTTAAAATTATTTAAGTAAAAATTAAACAGTACCCTGGATCTATTGTCATTTATTGAATATTACAAAGGGGAGATAATTGTACACTGAAATTATCTCCCCTAGATAACAGAAAGTACTAAAATTACAATAAATCAGAATTTATACTGAATGTTATGTCAAGTAAATTACATAATAATTTGCAAAAATATTTTGCTTCTTATTATATTTTGATATGCATTTTTGGACGGTTCATTTTAATCAAACTTCTACAATCCCTTTTTCTACCAAGGTCAATGGTTCTCTCCGGGTACGCCGGCTTCCTCCACCACTAAAACTTACTGTCATGAGATAGCTGAAATTCTGCTGAAAGTGACTTTAAACCCCATATCAATCATTCCCTTTTTCTAGCAGGTCTTTTTAGCTTGCCAGGCTTTAACCAGGATGAGATTTTTCCATCATTCGGTGCTGCCAGGATGAGTTTTTGCCATTATTTGGTGCTGCCAGGATGAGCTTTTGCCATCATTTGGTGTTGCCAGGATGAGCTTTTGCCATCACTTGGTGTTGCCAGGATGAGCTTTTGCCATTACTTGGTGCTGCCAGGATGAGATTTTGCCATCACTTGGTGCTGCCAGTATGAGATTTTGCTGCCAGGATGAAATTTTGCCATCACTTGGTGCTGCCAGAATGAGATGTTGCCATCATTTGGTGCTTCCAGGATGAGATTTTGCCATCACTTGGTGCTGCCAGGATGAGATTTTGCCATCACTTGGTGCTGCCAGGATGAGATTTTGCCATCACTTGGTGCTGCTGTACTTCAGTCCATCTGTTCCCCATCAGCCATGAACTGTTATCTAAAAATATTCTCTTCTGAAACCATTTTGCCATTTGGAGCCAAACTTGGTTACAATTTTCCTAAGGTGATCCCATTAAAAATTGTATCTGACCGGTTCACACTCCTTCGAAAATGGCTGCCAGCAGGGAACCTAGTTTAGCATTAGACCCTATGGAGACTGTTTGTTCCATTAGAACCAAGCTTAATCAAAATGGTCTTTAGATGGTCCCTTCCAAAAAGGCATAAAGCAGGTCCATACCTAATCCAAGATGACCACTAGTAGAGAACATAGTTTAACATGAGACCCTCTGGAATTCATTAAAAAAATTTCCTCCTAGAAATTAAGATCAAACTTAGTCAAAATGGTCATTAGATGATTAATTCCAAGAAAGATATCCAACAGGTCAATACCTCATCCAAGATGGCCAGAAACAGGGAATCTAGTTTCTCTAATTTCTAGCAAATATAAACGCCTCCTGACTAGTTGGTTATCGAAATGATAATCAACATGGGTAAAATTTTGATCTCAGTTAGCGATTGGTCAATCATGTAAATGTCTTGTGTCAGTTTCTAGAAATAGTGCAACCGGATGTTGATGAAATTAACACCTGCATCATTGTCTTGCAAACGGTGTTTGCATTTTTATGACTAAGATACATCAATTTATTGATAATATGACATTTTTATCAAAAATATTATATTCAGCACCCTTTCAATGAATGGGGCAATGATACACATAGCAAAGATGATAGCCATTAAATGGCAGTATACCAAGAAAGGAGACTACTGAGATCGCTTTACTTCAAATGAATTGAGTAGAAATTACAGAAACAACCTAACATGATTTCCGGTTTATTACGATAATTTCTCACATCTCGATAGTTAAATTTTCTTATTTTAAAGTTCTCAGGTAAACCTCGAACTTTAAAATGTGAAAATTTAACTATCTTGATATTAGAAATATACCGTTTAACATAATAAACTGGAAACAATGTTAGAGACTACCGGTATATTTAACATTGGACACTGTGGAAAACACATCTTTTCAGAATCTACAAGTCAAATTAGGATCTACTTAGTCACAATGGTATCTTCCAAACTTATTCACAGCTGCCTTTGATTGTTTCCTTCAAAATTTATGCATCCAATGTGAGACGGCCACCAGTGGGCAACATAGTTTTACATTGGACCTTATTGAAAATGCCTTTCATATCACTATGTCTGCCATGGGCCAGCTGAGCGATACAGGCTCTTAGGAGTCTCTTATTAACTGCGTTTATGAGGTGTACCTTTATGCTTTATGTTTATTGATAATATATATTATTTTACTGCCAAAAATGAAATTTTCTTCAAATAGTACTCTGAAAATATAAGCAAGTATTCCGATATGTGTGTACATGTATTTCTAAAATGATAAATTCTGATGAATTTTCAGATATTAAGATAGTTATTTGTTTCTTACAGTATGGTGCTGTATTTCGTGATGCTGATGAATTTCATACTACAGAAAACAAGACTAAGATGTCAAAGAGCATTCCCTTGACAGATGAGGTACATCATTTGCTCTTTATAGATACATGTTCAGGACATGTTCATTTACTCCATATCCTTTCGTAAAATATATGCTATGGCTTCAACACTTGTAGGTTACATACTTGTAATATAAACCAAAATGTTTACTGTTTCACCCCTATAGGTCATCAGAATTTAGGGATGTATGTTTGTTGGCCATTTTGATTTGACATCTGCAGGTTACCTCACTTATTTATTTTATTTTTGATTCATGTCCATTGGTCTGGATCTTGATTTACATATCTGTATGTCATTAGACCTAGGGATGTATGTTCATATGCTATTATTTTGATTTCACCTCTATATGGATTAATGTTCATTGGTCGGGATTTTGGTTTTACATCTGAAGATCACTTAACTTGGGATGTAACTTTATTCTTCTAGTAACATAGCAACATCATCAAGACTCCTGTATATCAATGAAACAATCAAAGTCCAATAGAATATATATAGAATGACGGAAGTTTTTTTTTCAGATACAAAAAAATAATGGCGACAATAATGGATGAGCCCACTTGTGGGTGAGTCGATTATTGGAGACAATATTTGAAGTATCTAAAACAAAACTTTTTTTATTCTTTTTAACAGTAATAACATGAATAAACTATTATGTTGGTAATCTTTTGATAGAACAAATTTAAAAAAAAAAATTAAATCAATTTTCAAGAAATCAGGAAATTGACTAATGATTAGTAAAAGAATTTTTGTAGATGTATATTTCTTTGTAAAGATAATGTGCTGATTGACAAAGTAGGCATGGCCTAAGATATTTTTTGCCAATATTTTATCGTATTTGGGCAGTAGCAATTACTGAAAATATTTGCCTCATGAGATCAAAGGAAACTCATACAAATTACTGATAATATTGTATACACCAGTAAACCCTTTCATTTGATACTAGAGGAATGTTGGTAAATTCATGGAAGAATTGTAAATGCCAGGCAATTTGCTAGGAAGTTATGCTTTATATTCTGTTCTTGTGTTATTTCTCTAAACTAGGTAAAAAAAGTAACAGAATGAGTGACAGATAGACAAGCATTCATATAGGATTTACATTAGACATGTTTGTAGTTTATCGAGGTTCAGATTAGAGAGGTCTCCAATTTTAGCTCACCTCACCAAGTGAGGGGGGCTTATGTGATACCCCTAGCGTTGACGTCAGGTTAGGAATAAATGGTTAAAGTCCATTCCTACTTACTGACAAGTCCCACATCAACCATATTGGTATGTATGATGCATTTTGGGATGACAACAACAATGCATGCTTCGGATGCTGTCTGTGACCTACATTTCACGTATGAGCGACTTGGTTAGGAAGAACAATTAAAGTCCATCCCTGCTTACTGACAAGTTCCACATCAACCATATTGGTATGTATGATACATTTTGGGATGACAACAACAATGCATGCTTCGGATGCTGTCTGTGACCTACATTTCACGCATGAGCAACTTGGTTAGGAAGAATGGTTCAAGTCCATTCCTGCTTACTGACAAGTCCCACATCAACCATATTGGTATGTATGATGCATTTTGGGATGACAACAACAATGCATGCTTCGGATGTTGTCTGTGATCTACATTTCAAGCATGAGCGACTTGGTTACGAAGAATGGTTAAAGTCCATTCCTGCTTACTGACAAGTCACACATCAACCGTATTGGTATGTATGATGCATTTTGGGATGACAATAACAATGCATGCTTCAGATGCTGTCTGAGACCTACATTTCACGCATGAGCAACTTGGTTAGGTAGAATGGTTAAAGTCCATTCCTGCTTACTGAAATGTTCCACATCAACCATATTGGTATGTATGATGCATTTTGGGATGACAACAACAATGCATGCTTCGGATGCTGTCCGTGACCTACATTTTACACATCAGCGACTTGGTTAGAAAGATTATGGTTCAAGTACATTCCTGCTTACTGACTTGTCCCACATCAACCATATTGGTATGCATGATGCATTTTGGGATGACAGCTGCAGTGAATGCTTTGGATGCAGTCTGTAAAGTGCATTTTATGCATGAATGAATCTGTTAAAAAGAATGATAATAGTCCATTCCTGTTTACTGACATGTTTAATATGTGACAATGCTGTGCAACGAGGTGAGCTTAGCAGGCTGTGGCTGCTTTCTATATTTTAGGCAGGTCATTGGTTAATTGAACATTTATCTAGTTATTCAAGTCTGTTGGAAATCTACCTGGTGTTTAACGCTTTGAAATTTGTGTTTCCTAAATTCCTAGATCAAATTTGACAATAGCAATGCAGGAGACACATGTGTTTCACTGTTTATTTATGGCATGTAACGAGGTACCAGCTTATTAGGATTAATTAATGATGATAAAAGGTTCAGAACAGACAGGATTTCAGACATAAAACATTTTACTTGGATCAGTATTTTAAAGTTTTTTTTTTATCAATTTCTTTTGTCTGTAGACCCCCTGATTGTTTTAGAAATCTGGTTATATACTAGTATAGACAGGTTTCTGGTTAAAAAAAACAGACAATCTGATTCTGCTTATAGGGATAAATATATACAGGTCCCATTTTAGATCCCTTAGCCAGGATGAGATTTGTCCATCTGTCCATCAAACTTTTCATTCAAAGTTCTTCTCTGGAATCATTCGGCCAATTTGAACCAGACTTTCTGACTGATTATGGAGAATGGACACTAATTGGTTGTAAAACCTCACCCTGGCTATAGCCAGATGAGTTCAAAACCATTTAAAAATCATCTCCTCTGAAAAATTAAGCCATTTATAATTAGACTTGGGCAATAAGATGCTTAGGTGGTCACCTTAAACAAGGTGGCCAGCAGGTTCAGATCACATTAAATAGCAGGTTCAAATCACATCACACCAGCAGAGAATAATGAAATACATTATGGCTGAATCCATGAAGCCAATTAGAACCAAACCTTGTCACAAGAGTACTAAGGTAATCCTCTTTCAAAATTGTGTCTGGCTTGTCTGCTTACCTTACAAGAAGGCTGCCATTTGGGATTAAGTTGAACATTTGACTCTACTTGAAACCATTAAAAATGTCTCCTCTAAAACTACATTGCCATGTACATGTTTGATTTAAGGCAAGCACAATAGTCCTTAGATGGTCCCATGCAAAGACATTGGATCCAATGGAAGCACATTCAAGATCATTCAAAGATATTCTTCAAGGAAACCAAAAGCCTAATTAGAACCAAACATATTTGCAATAATTCTTGGGTGGTCCCCTTTAAAAATTGTGCCCATTAGGTCCACGAGATTGAGGAAAACAAGGCACATGGGTTAACAAAGGAAAAGTATTCAAAGAGCTTCTCCTATGAAACAACTTATAATTAACAGTTTATAGTCATATGCAGGTGGAATGGTCTTGATATGGTTCTATTCATAAAAGTTATTCAGCACTGCAGGTTGCATTGGCACTTTATCCCATATGGCTGCCTCTGGGGAACATAGTTTAACACTGAGCCGTAATGAAACAATTTAACAATATCCTCTGAAACCACAAGGCAATTAGAACCAACCATGATCACAATAGTTTTTTGGTGGTCCCCTTTCAAAATTGCATCTGGTAGCCCTATCCAAGATTACATCAGTCAGCAGTTTTAAAGTAAACATTATGAGAATATAACCATTCAAAGATCTTGTCCTCTGAAACAACATGGCCATTTGTAATCAAACTTAGGCACAATGGCCTATAGATAGTCCACATTGTAGGTTCCTTAAAGACTGCCAGCAGACATTGGACATCCTAGAAACACATTCAAAGATCTTCTTTGAAGCCATAAGACCTATTTGAACCACACTAGGTCACAATGGTTCTTGGTTATTCCTCTTTAAAATATATCTTCCTGTTTAACACCCCATCAAAGAGGCATCACATCAAAGATGGCGACCGGCAGGGAAAATAGTTAAGTATTGGATCCTATATGGATCGTTAGCTATTATATATAGAAGCATGTACATGTATTATGTTTTAATCGTTCTTTATAGTAGTACATGTATACAAATTACAAATTCTGGATTTCTAATTTTTCAGGATAGATTGCCATGGTTACAGAGTATCAACAAATATATCTTACAGTAAGTCTTTTAGTATGTTAGAGGAAATGTGGATTGAACAAAATCCTTAAATATAAAACATATGAAAAGAACAAGACGCCTAAAATACAACCTCCTCATGGGGAATGTTTAAAACCCAAAATAAGGTGATGTTTTAAGCCATTACAGCTGTGCTCAAAGAGAAGAATGATCATGCTAAAGAATTTTTGCATGAAAAAAGTCCTCATCAAGCACCCATTGAAGATAGACATAACATTGGTATAGAAGACAAGACAGTCACAGTTTTAAAAACAAGTTAGTAGAAGGATAAGTGATTCTGTAATACTTATTGTTGGATTACTAACATGTCTAAGTCAATCATATTTAAAAACACGTAATTAACCTGTACCTTATATTCATATAAGTTCTCATTTTCAACAAACCTGGCAAATTTATAATTCATCCAATATATTTTGATGAAGATTTAGTAGAATGTGTCAGTCAATATAAATATTTAGGCATTACCTTTACCAGTAGTGGAAAATTTCAAACATGTAAATTAGAACTACACAAAAAAGCTATGAAAGCATGTTTTAAACTTCAAAGTTGCTTATCTTCAACTAACCCGAGTATATCAACTTTGTTGCATCTTTATGACCATACAGTAAAACCTATATTGATGTATGGAAGTGAGGTATTGGGAATGTTCAACACAGATTCAGCAAATTGCAAAAAAGAAAGTAATCATTTCTTAGAAAAAATATACTTTAATGATATAACAGAACAGTCACATGTTAAATTTCTGAAATATATACTTGGTGTTAATAAAAAAGCTAGTAACATAGCAGTTATGTCTGAACTTGGACGCTATCCTCTATATTTCTCCAAAATTATATCTATTTTAAAGTATTGTCATAGGTTAGAATCATTAAATGAGGGACTTTTGTTTGAAGCCTATTCATGTAGCAAAATGCTGCACTCGGATAAAATCAAACATGGTATTCAAGTATTATGTTTATTATGAATGAATTAAAAATACCAAATTTACACATGAAGATTGGAAATTTAACAAATAGCTTAAAAAGACTGTTACGTGACAATTTCCTTGAATATTGGTTTTAAACTAAAACTAGAAACACAAGAATCTAAAAAGGGTAAACTTGATACTTATTTTTTAATCAAAAACTGTTTTGAACGAGAAAAGTATTTTATCTCAAACAATTCAAATTAAGACAAGCCATATGCAAATTAAGAATCAGTGCACATCCCTTGAGAATAGAAAGCGGCAGATACAAAAATATTGAGAGTTCAGAAGGACTTTGTATATATTGTTCAAAGGGTAAAGTTGAAGATGAGCAACACTTTTTAACAGCATGTAATTGATATAATAATGAAAAAGAAAATTTTTTTCCTGTTTAGAGAAACTCTGTGTTAACTTTAGTGCAATGAATGATCGTGCAAAATTTATTTGGATTTTTTCAAATGAGAATTCTGATGTTCTGGAACTTCTTGCAACTTATATCCAAGAGTGTCTTGAGATTAAACGCCAACATTGTTGACTGTTATATAAAGTGTGTATATTTATATTTCTACTGGTATTATCCCTGCTTGGCTCTGGCCTGACCGTTGAAAATATTATTATATAATTATCAGTTTATTACAATTGTTATACATATATATATGTTCTCGTGTTCTTTGTCTAATTTTGTATGTATGTATGTGTACCTGAAATGAATCTTAATCATTGTATGAAATTTGTATGCCCCTTGTGGGACAATTAATTGGAATAAACAATCTTAATCTTAATCTTAATCTTATACAAATTGAATCCTTTTCATGTGAATATTCACAAATAACTAAATACTGTACCTGAAATGAATCTTAATCATTGTATGAAATTTGTATGCCCCTTGTGGGACCATTAATTGGAATAAACAATCTTAATCTTAATCTTAATCTTATACAAATTGAATCCTTTTCATGTGAATATTCACAAATAACTAAATACCAAAGTTACTTTGAATTTTGATTCATATTCATATTCTACCTTGTAGTATTTTTATATAAATCATGATGACCAGTTTTGCAGATGAAAAAAAACACCATAACAACAGTATAGCTAGTATAGAAAACAATAAGCATATAAGTCACTCTATGTAAAAAAATGTTTTTATACTGAATCAAGATGATTTAAATCTAACTCAATTTATTTGGTAATTTGTATAAGTTTTCTTTGATCTTGTGGAGCAAATATTTTCAGTAAATTTGCTACTGCCTGAATACCAAAAAATATTGGCAAAAAGTGTGTTGAGCCACATCTACTTTGGCACTCAGAGCATCAATGTAAACAAAGAAAAACTTATAGGACTATGATCAATTCTTTTACTTATCAATATTCAGTTTCCCAATTTCTTGAATAATAATTTTTCTTCTTTTGAAATTTGTTCTGTCATATGATTTAGTTTATTTTCGATAAAAGGAATAAAAGAAGTTTTTTTCTGGTACTTTGAATATTGTCTCCAATAACAGACTCGCCCACAGGTTGGCTCGTCCATTTATTGTTGCCAATATTCTTAACATCAAAAAACAAAACTTAAATTATTCTATATGTGTTAGGTTTTTTATCCTGCAAGTGAAATAGTTTACAAGTTAATATTTTTCTTCTCACTTTGAATAGAGTCCCTTATGGAGACTTGAAAAAAGGAAATTTTCTGGTTGGAATGGAGTGGATATATGCATTGACTAATAAGATTGACTTCATGAGCAGTTAAACACAGATACAATGTTGCATTTTGTGAGAAAATGCAACTTTTTACTCTAATTTCAACCAGAAATATATACCTCTACAGTTATTATGATAAATTCTCTAGCATTACTTCCCAAATTCCAACATTTTATGTGGTTAGACGAAAGTAAGGATTTTTAATGGCTTGATTGTTTAGGGATCTCACTATGTATTTACAATAATAAATCAAAAATTAAGATGTCATGTATATAATTGAACTATAATTTATTTTCAGAATGTTGCAAGATCGGACCTCTGCTATACTGACTTGTTCTGCGTTAAAGAAAAAATATCGTAAAACATTACTACAGGATTGTCTGTCTACACCAACAGATGGAGATGGCAGGACAGTCAAAATTATCTACCTAAAGGGTAGCGAGGAAGTCATACAACAACGTTTAAATAAAAGAACAGGCCATTTCATGTCTCCAGCATTACTTAAATCACAACTGGAGACATTAGAAGAACCTGATTCTGAGGAAACGTACTGTTTAACTATAAATACTGATAGTAAATCATTGTCAGATATTGTAGCAGAAATAAAAAATAAGATTGCTTTGTCATAAGATTTATCTTTCCTTGTAGGATTTATATATTTACTGCAAGCCTTAAGGTAGATGGGTAGTCCAAAAATTTTTTCCATAGATTTTCTTTATTTTCTCAGGAAAGTTTCCTTTTTATATTAGCATTGAAATAAAAAAATAAAAAAGGGGGGTCACCGTGCTTGTTTTTAAAATAATTGATATCAAAATAATCAAATATTTCTAATGAATATATAGGGAAAAACAGGTATATTGTTGATTTCTTTAAAACTATTCCATAGATTTTTTTCTACTTTATTCATGTGTTAGCCCTTTGAACATACTTTCAAAAAATATAAAGAAAAATGGGGGTCACCGACTTTGTTTTCCATAAAATTTAAAAAATGTGAATTTTCATAGTGATATCTATGTAAAATATTTTTATCAGATTATCTCCCTTTTTCAAATATCTTGTTCCAACTTATTTAATTATCAAGTTACCATGCCTCGTCTTATTAGATAAAGACATGTAAAATCAACTCCATGTAGGTCCTTTGCATATTGTATTATAAATATAATATTGATTGATTTATTACAAATAAAAATATTTGCATATTTAAAAAGCAGATAATACCACAACAACATAAATAACGAATTCAAAATGGCGGAAGACTACCGATCTACCTTAAATTCAGAAAAAAGAAAATAATGCAAAATTGAAGTAATGCAGACTTGTCCATTCATAATTAAACAGAAAATTGAACTGGCCCATCCTTAAAACAAATTGCTATAAAATGGGCTTAAATTGCAATTTCAAAATTGCAAATTCAATAAATAGGTGGTAATTTAATAGGTTCTTGCATAAGATCAGATTAGAGATAAGAATATCTTTCATGAGTGTAAGAAATTTCATCTTTTCTGAAGTTGAGCACAGCAAAAGAAATGAAAGATATCCTGATTATTAATTTTGATCCAATGCAATACAAGTACCGATTTCTTATGTAAAATCTGTATACGAAAAGAAATGTCTGGAAACCTTTCCTTTGTGAGCAGTGTTGTTTCCATTTGAGTGTACTATTCATTGTGATGTCAGGTATTTTATGACATTAAGTCATGGTTCTGATTGTTTTATCATAAAAATCAACACTTCATGTCGGAGAAAGAGGTAGCATGCATTGATCTTCCACTGTAAATCACCATTACTAATTAATGAACACTGTTGAGCTAAGGGTGATTTATATTTAATAAGTTTGTAGCGCTTCAGGTTAATTGTTTTTCATCAATTAAAATTTAGTTAAATAATTGTCATGTAGGACAAATTATTAGTACACTTCAATTTCATAAATGGTTAGTTTTATATGGTAGTACATATTTATTTCAATAGATCAGGAATCCAGTTATCCATCGCACTGGTATTTTAGGAGATCGTCTCCGCCTTCAATTACACGAGAGTTCCTATTGGAAAGTCCCGTATTATAATTGAACCTTAAAGAAAATAAAGAAATATCAGCAAAGTTTCTATTATCCAGAAATATGTGGTTGAAAACAGTGAGGAATAAAAATATGAAAGAGAAAGGAAATGTGGTACTAGTAAGTGTCAAGGAGACAACATATCCCATCTCCAGGTTAAAACGACCCAAAACAAAGCATCTAGGGGTCACCGTACGGTCGTTAATGGGAAACATTTGTCTATTATCATCCTGAACCAAATTAGTTACTAGTATTTACAATGTAAAGATAATTTGATTTGCATATCAATATATGAAATTATAAAATCATCTTTCCTTTGACAATATATAACTTACTAGGTACAGGAAGATAATTGGTGAATGTTTCACATATTAATGTGTCACCGTTTGTCACACAAAGTATTTACATCCTTTGAATCTAGCGTGGTTGAAACTATTAGACAAGCCAGAACCAAACTTAGTTATAATAAGTCTCAGATGATCCCTTTCAAATATTCTGCTAATAGGTCTGCTCTTCACCTAAGATGGCCCCAAACAGGATACAGTTTTACATTGTTCCATATTGACAACACATTCAAAGATTTTTCCCACTAGGACAATCAGAACCTACTACTTGGGCATTCAGAACCTACTACTGGGGCATTCAGATCCTACTACTAGGACAATCAGAACCTACTACTAGGACATTCAGAACCTACTACTAGGACATTCAGAATCTACTACTATGACAATCAGAACCTACTACTTGAACATTCAGAACCTACTACTAGGACACTCAGAACCTACTACTAGGACATTCAGAACCTACTACTTGGACATTCAGAACCTACTAACAGCAAAATCAGAACCTACTGCTAGGACATTCAGAACCTACTACTAGGACTATCAGAACCTACTACTTGGGCATTCAGAACCTACTACTAGGACAATCAGAACCTACTACTAGGACATTCAGAACCTACTACTAGGACATTCAGAACCTACTACTTGGACATTCAGAACCTATTACTTGGACATTCAGAACCCACTAACAGCAAAATCAGAACCTACTGCTAGGACATTCAGAACCTACTACTTGGACATTCAGAACCTACTACTAGGACATTCAGAACCTACTACTAGGGCATTCAGAACCTACTACTAGGACATTCAGAACCTACTACTAGGACAATCAGAACCTACTACTTGGACATTCAGAACCTACTAACAGCAAAATCAGAACCTACTGCTAGGACATTCAGAACCTGCTACTAGGACAATCAGAACCTACTACTAGGACAATCAGAACCTACTACAAGGACAATCAGAACCTACTGCTCGGACAATCAAAACCTACTGCTAGGACATTCAGAACCTACTATTAGGACATTCAGAACCAACTACTAGGATATTCTAAATCTATTACTAAGACATTCAGAATCTACTTCTGGGATAATCAGAACCTACTACTAGAACAATCAGAACCCACTCCTAGGACATTCAGAACCTACTACTATGACAATCAGAACCTACTACTAGGACAATCAGAACCTATTACTACGACATTCAGAACATACCACTGGGACAATCAGAACCTACTATTAGGATATTCATAACCTACTACTAGGACAATCAAAACTTAATACTAGGACATTCAGAACCTACTACTAGGGCATTCAAAACCTACTACTAGGACATTCAGAACCAACTACTAGGATATTCTGAACCTATTATTTTGACAATCAGAACCTACTGGGGCAATCAGAACCTACTACTAGAACAATCAGAACGTATTACTAGGACATTCAGAACCTACTGCTCGGACATTCAAAACCTACTACTAGGACAATCAGAACCTACTACTAGGACATTCAGAACCTACTACTAGGACATTCAGAACCTACTACTAGGACAATCAGAACCTACTACTTGGACATTCAAAACCTACTTCTAGGACATTCAGAACATATTACTTTGACATTCAGAACCTACTAACAGCAAAATCAGAACCCACTGCTAGGACATTCAGAACCTACTAGTTGGACATTCAGAACCTACTACTAGGACATTCAGAACCTACTACTATGACAATCAGAACCTATTACTACGACATTCAGAACTACCACTGGGACAATCAGAACCTACTATTTGGAATTCATGACCTACTATTAGGACAATCAAAACTTAATACTAGGACATTCAGAACCTACTACTATGGCATTCAGAACCTACTACTAGGACATTCAGAACCAACTACTAGGATATTCTGAATATATTACTTTGACAATCAGAACCTACCACTGGGGCAATCTACTAGTTGGACATTCAGAACCTACTACTAGGACATTCAGAACCTACTACTAGAACAATCAGAACCAATTACTAAGACATTCAGAACCTACTACTAGGACAATCAGAACCTACTAATAGGACAATTAGAACCTACTACTAGGATATTCAGAACCTACTACTAGGACAATAGAACCTACTACTAGGACAATCAGAGCGTACTACTAGGACAGTCAGAACCTACTACTAGGACAATCAAAACATACTACTAGGACAATCAGAACCTACTACTAGGACATACAGAACCTACAACTAGGACTATCAGAACCTTCTACAAGGACATTCAGAACCTACAACTAGGACAATCAAAACCTACTACTAGGACGATCAGAACCTACTACTAGGACGATCAGAACTTCTACTAGGACAATCAGAACCTCGCACCTCGCACATTTTATCAGTTGAACATAGCTGTAAATAGCATTTTGTGTCACCTTATACATTTTACAGTGTTTTAATACGAAAATTTTTTGCGGTCATATAATGGTATGGTGCTGTCGTCGTCGTCGGCGTCGTCGTTGTCGTCGTCGTTGTCTGTAGACACTTTTGTTTTTGGTCAATAACTTTAGTTTCAGTGGACCAATCCTTATGAAATTTTAACACAATGTTCCTTGGAACAAAAGGAAGGCTTTACATAGTTTTGGTCATTGTGGCCCCACCCGTTTTGAAAAAGGGGGCCAAAAAGGGATAAATTTGATGTTTTAACATATTTGACTGTAGAATCTTTATTATTTATCGGATTTTGATGGGGTTTCTTTTAGTGTCTTCCTGAGGAAATTTCCAATCAATAATTTGCAACGGATTTCATGAGACATGTACCGTTCACGAGATAAATGGGACCCAAAGGGGGCCAATTTCAAAAATTTATTTTTTTTATTTTTAGTCCGATTTTGATGCATTTTTTTGCAGTGGATTCCTTATGAAAAATTTACATAGCGCTGCACCATTAGATTTTTGATAACTTGTTCCTTTTCCAAGCTATGAGGGGCCTAACGGTGCAAAAATTGAAAACATGCGGATTACCTAAAATTTTTATTTATGATCCAATTTCAATGGGATTTTTTTCTTTAGATTCCTCTTATTGTAGGCTTTAATTAGTATGTCGACAGATTTGGCGTAACTCTTACCGTTTCCGAGCTATTAGGGGTCAAAAGGGCCAAAATTGCAATTTTTAGAAATTTGTAAAATCTTTATTTTACATCAGATTTTGATGGGATTTTTTCCTTTGGATTCCTTTTAATGTAAGCTTTCAGCAGTATATCCACAGATATGATGAAGCTCTTACCGTTTCAGAGCCATAAGGGGTCAAAGAGGTCAAAATTGCAATCAGTAGAAATATGTGAAGTCTTTATTTTTCATTAGATTTTGATGGGATTTTTCTTTGGATTGTTCTCATTTTAAGCTTTCAGTGATATGGCAGTATATTTTGCATTGGTCTTTGGTTTCCAAGCTATAATGGGTCAAAGGGGCCAAATTGCAATACTTCAAAATATGTGAAATCTTTATTTTTCATTGGATTTCAACCTGAGTTTTTTCTTTGGATTTCTCTTGATGGTAGTCAACAGGATTTCTTAGCTCTTACAATATCCTAGTAATAAGGGATAAAAAGAGCTTATTTTTATTTTCACTAGTTTGTGTCCAGTTAATTTCTGTGACAAGGTCCTTATTGTGTCCAGCAAAATTACTGTGTCCACATTCATTTTAGTTTACACTTGTTCAAATTTTAGTTGTCGACATGCTGCGGTCGTATCATGCTGCGCTCAGCGTAGCTCTTTATTTAAAAATGGTACTAGTCGAAGGACACCGAGAACCAAAACCATTTCTGAGTGTAAACATTTGCCCTTCCTATGGTTAGTTTGGTTTTGTTGTTTTGTTCTGGAGGTGCTTTACAATAAATTTTACAAAAACCTACAAAAGTTGACAAAATCTGTCAAAATTGCATTCAAGTGGCAAGTTCAGTGTCTGAATCGTTCATTTCAATTTTGTTATAATAGTTTATACTATTGATGACATGTTAAAACAGTTTTGGAGAAGATTTTAATGCATTTACTTTATTAGTATGTTGAAGGAAATAAATTCTAGATAAAGTGGCCATACCTCTTCTGTCCAAGCCAGACCAACCGGTGTATAGGTAGTCAATGACATCAAACACTTCTCGGTCAGTCAGTAGAAATATCAAAAACAAAAGTGGCATTTGAGAATTCCTGGAAATTTACCAAAATTGGAATCAAATTTTGAAATTATGAGTGTTCAGAATTGTCTTTGCTAAAATGTAAGCCTGTATGCTTTAATTTCAAATTGCAGATATTTTTTTTATAAAGGTCTTTTATTTGTAACTAAAAATGTATGCTTTCATGTTGTGGTGTTCCGGGGTTGGCTTTTGCATCGTTGCTAAAATGCATACTAGTAATTTGCATCTGCATGGCTTGTCTTCATTCAAGTCAATCCAAGGTGGCCTCAGCGGGGAACATAGTTTAAACTCTGGACACTTTTGGAAATACCATTCATCATTCTATGTCAGCCATGGTCCAGGTGAGCGATACAGGCTCTTGAGAGCCTCTTGTTTGATTGCCCCATCCCCTAACTTCTAAGCAGTATCATGGTTTCACTTGTTCAGAGAAAGCATGATTTTTAAGGAAGGGTCCAATGTTAAACAATTTTCGCTGCTGGTAGCCATCTTGAATAAGGTGCTGATAACTTTTGGACACCATTTTTGATGACCATCATGACTGAATTTGGTTCTTATTGGCCAATTGGTTAAAGATGAAAAGATCTTTCAAAGCCTGCTGTTAAATCTTCTTCCCTCTCTTAGCTATCTAAATAATGTTTAGACTTTCCATTGTAAGGATCACTATGGATGTTTTGATCTTTGAACGTAATTCCCCATAGAGCCTAATGTTATACTATATGGCTGGTGGCCATTTTGGGTTAGATGCAGACCTTTTCAGCCATCTTTTTAAGGGAACATTTTAATGACTTTTGCTACTTAAATTGGTTTTACTGCTGAAGTAATTTCAGAGAAACAGAGAAAATGACCTTTCACTAAGGCCCAGTGCTATAATTTTTCCCAATGGTTGCCAATGGTTGGATTACATATACATGCCTTGTCTGTTATTTAGGGGTTGGTATGACAAAGTTTTGTACCATTCTTTTTCAGAGAAGATCTCGGGATGTATTTTCCACAGATTCCGTGTTTAACGATGCTGATCCCGTTTTGCCGCAAATTGTTCTCCGATTATGGCCATCAGGCGAGATCTGATTGCTGAAGACATTTTGGAAGGGGACCATCAAAGACTTTCAAAGAATATTGAATGTCTTATCAATGGGTTCAAACGTTAAACCGTGTTTCCCCGAGGCACCCCCTTCAAGTAACATTGTGACCCCGGGGGTTTCCGTGTGTGTGTGTTTTCGGGTAAATTTTTCAGCTTTCGGGATTGATTTGTATCTTTTTAAGTTCATTAGTGCCTGGATGTATATTTCACAAGTTGAATGTAGTTTCGGGCTTTGTTTAAAAATTTTATCACAAAAAGTAACTTCCACACCAGCCTTAATTTAACATCTGCTAGCCTACAAATCTTACAAAAGCAAAATGCATGACATTTTCCAACCTTTAAATTACTGTTTTTGTTTGTCATGTTTACTAGTTCGTTGAAGCTGTTGCAGATATTTCTCTTGCCAGCGACAAAAGTCGCGGAAAGCGAGGCATATAAGCGTGCAAAGATATTTCACAGAACCATTAATTATGTAGGAACATAATATTTCGTCCGTGGGTAGCTCACAGCGAACCATATCTGGCGGACACAGAATCATGTGACCTTGACCTATAATTTGCGGTCCAGTGACCAGAATAAGTTAAGTTTTTTTTATTAGGACTCCTGTTTCTCAACAACTACCAGTGGTATAGGTCAGTGCTTTATAGGTCAATATTGTTAAGTACATAACAGTATACAGTTATTGACTGGGTACGCAAACAACAGCTGTTTTGTTTGAACCGAGGACTGAACTGTTGCACGAAGCCTTAGGCTGAGTGCAACAGTTTAGTCAGAGGGTCAAACAAAACAGCTGTTGTTTGAGGACCCAGTCCATAACTGTTTTGTTATACCTTTTTATATCTAATTATGTTTTTGTCTTTAAAATGAGCTTTATTGGCATATATACATTTATTGCTGCGGTCAAGGAAGTGGCAAAACTTTCAATTTACCGACATTAAGATTTACACCCACGCTCCCAACCTTTCACTTAACCGCCGTCGTGAAAAGACAACATTGTATATACATTTGTCGATATATCTACAATGTAGACATTTAACATCGGTGAATCTAACACATTGTTCAAGTATGGGGTGTTAATCTTGACTTATTACAATAAAAGTTTTGTCACTTCCCTGACCGCAGCAATACTATATCTTAGTATTGCAACTTCCAAATTGTTTATACGCTTCATTTCATCCTTAGACATGTTGGTGTTGCAGACGACACTGAGATCACGTGATATGCGCGTGATGTTAATGAACCAATCAAAATAAGGCAAGCGGTCAACAGATCGCAATCGGTCAACAGATCGTATTTGGTTTAAAAAAAATAAACAGTTGAATTGTCAATCTATATTTCTATTGTATTTATATAAGGAAAATATTATAAGGTATAACAATCTGCCATATGGGTTTGATCTTTACCCCGAGTTAATGGTCTAGTGACCATGTTCAGCTTTATACTGATCAGTTACTCAGTAACTATGTATGGTCTGAATTTCTTAAATGCTACAATTGCTAAGTCAGTGATATTTAGTATATAGGTTTGTATTGGTTTGTACATGGCAGTCTGCCACATCGGTCTAGTCACTGTGGAATTTTTCAAATTTTTTCAATAGCAACAAGTAATACTATAGAAGTATGATATATAGCCTTGTCTTGGTTAGTTGATGATAGTCTGCCACATAGCTTTTGACCTACAATCCCATTGCCCAGTTTTTGTGATTATGTTTGTTCTCAATAACCACAAGTGGTAAGACTGTGATATTCTGTATATACCTTGGTCGTAGTTAATACACGATAGTTTGGTATATTGCTTTTGACCTTGAACTCAATTTCACGGTTCAGTGCACAGGTTAAGTTTTTTTTTGCAATCAAGTCTGAATCTCAGTAAATGCATAAGGTAAGACAATGATATTTGTGATATAGCTTACTCTTGAGTAGTACATGACTGTCTGCAGTGAAGCTATTGACCTTGACTTCAATTTCACTTTAAGTTTTTATACGACCGCAAAAATTTTATTATGCTATGGCGCAGTCGCGTCTGTGGCCAGCATAACTTTGTTTCTGGTGGGCGCATCATCTTCAAATTTCAGTATGAGGTTTTTGGCATAAGGTTAAGCCCGGGTTTTAATTTCGGGTTTGTGGCCCCTCCCGTTTCAGAAAAAGGGACCAAAAAGTGGTAAAATTGGGTATTTTCGTGTCTATGGACAGCATAACTTTGGTTCCAGTGAACGGATCATTTTCAAATTTTAGTATGAAGTTTTTTGGCACATGCTTAAGCCGGGGTCATAATTTTATGTTCCTGGTCCCGCTCGTTGCAGAAAAAGGGGCCAAAGGGGATTAAATTTGATGTATTCACATATTTGACTGCAGAATCTGATGGGGTTTCTTTCAGTGTACTCATTAGAAAATTTCAAATCTGCTATGTCAACGGATTTCACGTGGCAAATGGGACCCAAACGAGGCGACTTTCAAAAATTTCAATTTTTATTTTTTAGTCCTATTTTGATGGAGTTTTTTTCAATGGATTCCTTATGAAAAAATAATTAGTGCTGCACCACCAGATTTTTGATATCCTTTCTAGCTATGAGGGGCCCAACGGGACAAAAATTGCAAACATACGGATTACCTAAAATTTTTATTTTTCATCTAATTCAAATGCGATTTTTTTTCTTTAGATTCCTCTCATTGTACGCTTTCAGTAGTATGTCAACAGATTTGGCGTAGCTCTTTCCGTTTCTGAGCTATAAGGGGTCAAAGGCGCGAGAATTGCAATTTTTAGAAATATGTGAAATCTTTTATTTTAGATCAGATTTTGATGGGATTTTTTCTTTGGATTCCTCTCAATGCAAGCTTTCAGTGGTATGACAGCAGATTTGACGTAGCTCTTACCGTTTCCGGGCTATAAGAGGTCAAAGGGACTAAAATTGCAATTATTAGAAATATGTGAAATCTTTATTTGTCATCAGATTTTGATGGTTTTTTAGCTCACCTGGCTATGCCAGGGTGAGCTTTTGCCATCACTTGGCGTCCGTCGTCCGTCGTTAGCTCACTTTCAAAAATCTTCTCCTCTGAAACCACTGGGCCAAATGCAACCAAACTTTAAGTGAATCATCACTAGGGTATCTAGTTTCAAATTTGTTATTTTCATTGCCGCAGGTAAAAAAAAAACATGGCCACCGTTACTAAAAATAGAACATAGGGGTAAATTGCAGTTTTTGGCCAATAACTCGAAAACCGAGGCAGATATAAAAAATCTGACAGGGAGTAAAATTGTTCAGAATGATAAGATCTATCTCCCCTGCAATTTTGAAGAAAATCGGAAAACCGGTCTCGGAGTTACAGCCCTTTTTCCGTAAAATTTTCAAAATTTATGCATTTTTTATTTTTTATTTCAAAAACTGTAACAGATAGAGGTGAAGTGTAAATTGCAAAAATGTTCAGCATATCAAGATCTACATACTCTGAAATTTTGAAGAAAATTCAACTGCCTATGTTGTAGTTATTGACTCTTTTCCACCATAAAAAAAATTCTTCAATGCCATATGGTTATGGGTTATCTCCCTTTAAATTCTGTTTTCAAATCTTCTTTGGTTTACTTTTCTCTTTTAAGTTTTAGAGAAATTCCCTGCTATCACTTTATTAAAAAAAATATTTGTTACATAATTAAGAGCAAAAAAGGTGTTCTTGTACAAATTTTTACATTTTTTTGCAAAAATACTTTCAAAATCTTAAGTATTTCACAAATTAATTATAATTGTATATTGTGTCCTGCCGTAATATTTATTTGCCCGCCTTGCAATTATCTCTCAACATATTTAAGTAGCAACTTAGCTTCATTGCCTGCATAACTTTATAACTGAACTGCATGGCTATGCCATGGTGAGCTTCTTGCCATCACTGTGTCAGTGGTCCGTCCGTCGTAAACTTTTCATTCAAACATTTTCTGAAACCGCTGGGCCAATTGAAACCAAACATGGGCACAGTGGTCCTTAGGTGGCCCCTTTTAAAAAAATATCTGGCAAGTCCACATCATATCCAAGATGGCCGCCAAGAGGAACGTGTTTTTAACATTGGACCCTAATGGGAAACATATTCAAAGATCTTTTCCTCTGAAAATACATGGCCAATAGACAATATCCGACCTATGGTATTGGGATTTACCAGACTACTTTTCAATATGTCACAGTATAGAAAACATAACGTCATAGAGCATAAAACGTCATGAAGTTGGTCACATGGGGCCGACACGTTTGTGACGTATATGTACGTAGGGCAGACAAACAACAACTGGTGAATCTGAATACCAGAACTCGGATATGGTCTATTGGAATCATACTTAGTCACAATGGTCCTTACTTGGTACCCTTCATTAAATGTGTCTGGCATGTCCGCATAGCATCTAAGATGGCAGTCAGTGGGAAACATTGTTTAACCTGAGACCACATCAAAAATCATTCAAAGATCTCCTCTGAAAATACTAAGCCAATTGGAACCAAAATGAGGCACAATGATCCTTACATGGTCTTCTTCAAGAAAGGTGACAGTCGGTCTACGCCCATCAAAAATAGCTGCGAGTGGGAAACATAGTTTAATTTTTGATCATATAACATCAGCAAACTTCAATATGAGACCCTTAAACAGTCAATAAACAAATTTGAAAATGAGAACCTTATACGTTGTGATTATTTTGACATATTGTGTCAGCCATGGCACAGGTGAGCGATACAGGCTCTTGAGAGCCTCTTGTTTTTCCCTTGCATTCCTCTCGTTGTAAGCTATAAGTAATATTCAACAGATTTGGTGAAGCTCTTATCGTTTCCGAGCTATAAGGGGTCAGAGGGGCCAAAATTGCAATTATAAGAAATATTTGAAATCTTAATTTTTCATCAGATTTTGATGGGATTTTTCTTTGGATTATTCTCATTGTAAGCTTTATTTTCACTATTTTGGGTCCAGCTAATTACAGTATCAAGGTTTTTTTAGTGTCCATCTAATTACTGTGTCCACATTTGCTTTAAATTACAATTGATCAAATTTCATTGGTCGACATGCTGCGGTCGTATCATTCTGCGCTCTGCGTAGCCCTTTATTGTGATTCGGCGTGATGCTCAATAACTACACGATGAAGATGAAAGTCAATGATTAATGGTATATAGCTTTTAGTAAATGACAGTTTGTCATATGGCTTTTGGCTTTTTGATTTCATGGAATAGTGAATTTAAGTTTTCTGATTATCAATGACTGCAAGTGATAGGGCAATGATGTTTGTTATGTAGGTTGCTTTTGAGTAGTACATGACTGTAGGTTGCTTTTGAGTAGTACATGACTGTAGGTTGCTTTTGAGTAGTACTTGACTGTAGGTTGCTTTTGAGTAGTACATGACTGTAGGTTGCTTTTGAGTAGTACATGACTGTAGGTTGCATTTGAGTAGTACATGACTGTCTGCCATATAGCTGTTGACCTTGATTTCAATTTCATGGTCTACAGAATATGTTAAGTTTATTAGATTTGATCAGTTTTCTCAGTAACTGTAGATGCATTGTTAATGATATTTGATAAATTATAGAATATGATTTTCTGTAATTTGCACGTTTTTTTCTTTTCATTTTTTTTGGGGGGGGGGGGGGGTAGATTTCTTCTGTATTTTAGGGTCGGTCCAGCTGGGGCGAGCGAGACATGTAGTAGGGTCTACTCTTGTTAAAGGATACCATTATTGTGATCAAGTTTGGTTCCAATTTACTGGGTTGGTCACAATGTTTAGAGAGGAAATAGTTTCCAAATGGGCTGAAAAATCTCGCCTTTTATTTACTAGTATCCGAATGAAGTTCAATGAACAAATTATCATTCCAATTATTGAAATTACATTTTATTTGCACGAATCAAAAAATTTGTTGCACATCCCCACCATCCCAGCACAGCTCGGCAGCAAAGCCACACCACCAAAGCGCAGCACAGCAGCAAAGCAGCACCATCCCAATATAGCAGCAGTGGCAGCAAAACCCTATCATCCCAACGGATCAGCTTTATAGTCAATTAGCACGAGAATATAGTCGTGAGCAGATCACTGGTCAATTGAGCGTTCTCATGGGTCTTGCTAGCACAGTCGTTGGTAGCTTCATAAAACAAAAAAATATATTATTGAAGAGGCCCACCAACACAATAGTCACCCTCTTTACCATAAAGACACATCCTGTCGCCTTTACCTAGAGCTTAAGCAGCAGACCCAATCACCCTAGCATATCAGTAAAATCCTATCATCCAAGCATACGGCCCAGCAACAAAGCCCAATTGCCCCAGCATAGCAGAAGCAAAGCTTCATTAACCCAGCTCAGCGCAGCAGCAAAAATTCATCAACCCAACGTATAGTTAAATGAGCATGTGAGCATTGTCTTAGGTAACTCTTGAACAACCCGTGAGTGATATTAAAATAAGTATATAAGATATATACATACGTTGAAATTAGGATCGGGGTATGTTTTAGACTTTTTGGCAGTGTGACCGGTGCACGCGTGGAGTATGCTTATCCCTCCGAAGCACATGATAACATTTAGTGCTTTAGTTTGATGGCGTTCTTGTTCATTAGGGCCCGCCACATAGTGGCGGACGCCCTATAGTAATCACTTCATCCGTCCGTCTGTCCGTCCGTCCGTCCGTCCGTCCGTCCGTCCGTGCGTCCGTCCGTCCGTAACAAAGTCGTGTCCGGGCTATAACTTTTTTGTTTTTTGAGATAGGCTTTTGATATTTTACATGTAGATAGATCACTTCAAGACGATGTGTCATGAACAATGATTGGTGACCTTTGACCTTGACCTTTGTCGTCAAGGTCAGATTTTTGCTTTTATAATGACAAGTTGTGTCCGGGCTGTAATTGTTATGTCTTTTGAGGTAGGCTTTTGATATTTTACATGTAGATAGATCACTTCAAGACAATGATTGGTGACCTTTGACCTTGACCTTTGTCGTCAAGGGCAGATTTTTGCTTTTCTATTGACAAGTCGTGTCTGGGCTATAAACTTTTTTGTCTTTTGAGATAGGCTTTTGATATTTTGATATTTTGCATGTAGATAGATCACTTCAAGACGATCCATGATGGTGTCTATACTTGTGTAGTGTCCACATTTGTACTGTGTCCACACCTGTATTGTGTCCACACACACTTAAATTTGCACTTATATTACAGCGGGGCCCACAGAGATGGCTGCCATCTCTCCGATGTCTAGTTTATGTGTGTTGTTGGATCACGTCAGTGGTCCGACAGTCATTAGCCCGACGATCATTAATCCGACAGTCATTAGTCCGACGGTCATTAGTCCGACAGTCATAAGTCCGACAATCGTTAAAGCCGTAGATTGCTTGGAATTAATTTTTATGTAGCCGCAAAAAATTGCGGTCGCTTTATGGCGTGGTTGCCGGCGTAGTTGTGGCATCCATAAACTAAGTTTTACAAAAATATTAGTGTAAAATATCATAAATCTCTGACAAAAGGTCGATTATTTTGAAAAAAACCATTGCACAACTAGGCATTGTGGTAAAAATAACTATAAAGACTAGTTGCAGAAGGATCCAAGATATATACTAGGGCTCACACGTGAGCCTGTATAGCTCCCCTGGTGTCTACTGATCGAGTAAAATTTCACACAGGGTTTGGTGATTAATCTTAGGTGATGACATTTGGACAGTCATCTGGTAGATTACTGTCATGTTAAAATGCCTAGTTAATATCAACTTGATATATCAAACGGTTTACAATAAAAGACAATTTACAACATTTTCCCATTGGGTCAAATGTTAAACTATGATATGCAGTTGCAGCCCTTTTTTATCTATGATAGGTAATAAAATCAAACATTTATTTTATGACAATCATGTTACCATTCCTAGTTAATATCAGCTTGGTGTATGAAACAGTGTTCAAGTAACAATTCACAACATTGTCCTATGTTAAATTATCCCCCGATGATAGCCATTTTTGATTTGTATTGGTACAGATATGCAAAACGTGGCAGATGATCATCATGACGCCATGCCTAGTTAATATCAACTTGATGTATGAAACGGTTTTCAAGAAGAAACAATTTACAACATTTTCCAATACGTTAAACTATGTTCTAAGGTGGCAGTCATCTTTGATGAGATGGGAACCTGCTGAAATATGTACGAATTGTATTTCTTCATAAGATGAACGCTATTACTATTCAAACTTAACCTCCATTTCAAATCGATTTTGAAATACAAGACAAAAATATGTATAAAATTACGAAAATGTATCCATGGACATTTAGATTCTTTTCGAAATTTCCTGAATTGAACTTGGAAAGCTAAACATGTTTGCAATTTGAAGTTGACCCCTCTCTGTTATAGTTTTTTGTCTCGCCTGCGACGAAAGTCGCTGAAAGCGAGACATAGGTATAGCAATCCGACGGCGGCGGCGGCGGCGGTGGCGAAAACTTTTTTCTAAAACCTTCATAACTTTTTAAGGGTAATACATACAAACATCATCTTTGGTCCACAGTACCACCAAGTGATGACCTTTCCAGCAGCATATATCTTGGATGACCTTGACCTTGTTGTCATGGTTCAATAAGCACATAAACATTGCGACATAGTTTCACATTCAAGTCCTTTTCTCAGGAACTATAATACCTAGACTTGTCATATTTGGTCTATAGTGAGATCTATATGGGTACACGGCAGTCTGACACCTGTCGTGTTGCCTTGACCTCAATTGCATGGTTCAGTGAACTTAGAAAATCTGCGACATAGTTTCACATTCAAGTCCTTTTCTCAGTAACTGTAATACCTAGACCCGTCATATTTTGTTTGTAGGGAGATCTATATGGGTACACGCCAGTCTGACACCTGTCATGTTTCTTTGACCTCAATTTCATGGTTCAGTGACTTTGTTAAATTTTTACATTCAAGTCTATTTCTCAGCAACTGTAGCCTCTAGACTCACAATATTTGTCCTATAGCAAGATTTATTTGGGTATATGCCAGTCTGACATTTGTCATGTGACCTTGACCTCAATNTGATAATATTTGGTATGTAGGTTGGTCTTGGGTAGTACATGTCAGTCTGGCAGGTGACTTTTGTCCTTGACCTCAATTTCACAGTCTAGTGAGCATGTTCACTTTTCTGATTAGTTCACTTAGATTTCACATCAATTTAGAGTCCAGCAGGGACAGGCGAGACATCTTTTAGGGTCATCACTTGTTTAATGAAAAAAGAGAAATATTAAAAATTTTATGGACTTTCTTTTTACAATATTGAGGGCAGGTAGATCTTGCAATTCTGATCATTTTTACCCTTTGTCAGATTTTTAATATCTGTAACGGTTTCTGAGTGAATTTGCAAAAAACAAAACAAACAAACAAACAAACAAAAAAAACCCCTGTGTTCTATTTTTAGAAACAGCAGCCATGTTGTTTGGTCTACGGGCTCAAAAATAATAAATTTGAAGGTGCATACCCTGGTGATGGTTCAGATTAAGTTTGGATACAATTGGCAAAGCAGTTTTAGGATATTTTTGAAATTGTTGGCGGACGAATGACGGACGATGGACGAAAATTGCTGGCACAAGCTCACATGACTAAAAAGAATATTTTATCTTGCCAGCGTTTAATATCCTGGGAGAAAAAAAGTAATATTGTTTATAATAAGATGTCAGATCCCGCTAGTGCAATTATCATAGGGGGTCATTTAGTTAATCTCGCTAGAGCAAATTATCATAGGAGATTGTTCAGTATATTAATCTTGCTAGTGTATGTTTTATCATAGGAGATACATGTACATGTATACAATGGTTGGTTTAAGTTGACCTTGGTTTGTATTTGGCCTGCAACGGTTTGTGTTAATAAGCTGACCTTGGTTTGTATCCAGACAGCAAGGTTTTTGGGATCTGGTCATAAATTTAGTTCTAATAAATAGACTGATGCGGTTAATTAGTTCCAACATTTGAAGTTTGTGTTTTTATTTAAGGACAATTTATTAAAATAATAAATTTGAAAGTGCATACCCTGGTAATGGTTCAGATTAAGTTTTGATACAATTGGCAAAGCAGTTTTAGGATATTTTTGAAATTGTTGGCGGACGAATGACGGACGATGGACGAAAATTGCTGGCAAAAGCTGACATGACTTTTTAGATCAGGTGAGCTTTAAAGTGGCTTTTACAAAATTTTAATACGGACAGATAGACGACAGACGACGGACGGATGCAAGACGGTAAAAATAATAACAACATATTCGAAGAGACATTATCATAACGATTTAACAGAGCAGGATACCTTCCGTTGAAGCCTATTCCATGATACCCGATCCCTTGAAAAGATGTAGAATTATCTGTCAACAGCCAACGTATTTGTGTCAAGAAAGTTTAAACATAATTGGTGGACGATGAAAACTCTGATTTCCATTTCGGTTGTCACTTTCGGGGTGGATGAATGAACAACAGTAAAATAGTGATTAATGAAAATGGATTTTATTTCGTTTTCATTTTGACAAAACAAAATACAGGAGTTACTGTTAACTTATACTTTCTGCATAACATCTTCAATGCTGATAAAATCCAAGACATTGGAAATCCAGAAAAAAAAGATGTATAAAAGCTGATAGAGAATAATAGGATCTTTCATAAGATCAGATTAAAGATCAGGATATCTTTCACAAGTGTAAGAAATTTTGTCTTTTCTCGAGTGGAATTTTTAAAAATAGCCTTAAATATTTTCGACAATATCCCATCGTATTGCAGGCTTTTCAATCAGCAAAATTTGATTAATTAATCAGCAATATCATTAATATATATTAAAAACTACAAAGGTCCTTACTTTAGATATTTAGCTAATATCAGAAGAACAATTTTCCATAAGGTTTATGCTTCTCAGCAAGCAGTATCTTGAATTTCCTTATTTTGAACCTTTTTAACGAGAAAAGAGGAAAGTGAATACTATCCTAAACTTTCATTTAATTCATAATTGGCCTCCTATTTCGATCTTTTTTTTCTTTCTTTTTTTGTAATGAGCACTTCTTTTTGGACTTCTTTTGGATTATGGCTTTCCATTGATATTGTTTGATGTTGATGCTGCTGGTGAGAGATTGCTCCTCGAAACCCGTGTACAGCAAAGCAAAATTTACCGTTTTTTTGCAACTTGGGTATTTACTGTATTTTGTATAGTGTCGGACTATTGACCTTCGGACTAATGACTGTCGGACTAATGACCGTCGGACTAATGACTGTCCGGCGGACTATTGACTGTCGGACCAGTTAGATGACCCCACAAAGGGAGTTCTTTGTCATGTCTCCATTTTTGTTAAATCTTAAGTTTGAATTTTTTTTTATACTATTTTTTTTTCATTTTACGATTTTGACCTCGGTTTACGTTTGCCACTGCATGGATGAAGATTGTCCAGCTTTTAAGAGTTTGATGAATTTGAACAAAAGCAATCATCTGCAAAATTTAATCTAAAGGATGTAGCACTTGTACATAAAGTAAAAAGAGAGCCTACGCTTGTTGCTCGAGTCTTAAGCCTTTGTTAAAAACGTTGACTCTATACTGGCTCTATACCAGTATATCTTGAAAAAAGTTTGAGACTACTTTATTGTATTGATGCAGCGACCTTCGATACAGTCTCTTATTTCTAAAGTATTAAGCTTTTAAAAGCCCAAGCTAACATGCAATAAACTTTGCACCAGAACTTCTGTTGTTATAAAATGCTGTTCTACTCATTAATAAGTGGTGCCACAAGTTTTCAAAATCTTTCTATCTTTAGCTCACCCGGCTATAGATATTACTTTTGTCATCAGTAGGCCCGTATGTTGTAAACTTCATTCAACAAAAAATCCTATCACCCAAGCATAGCACGGCTTTCAACACATGATCAATTATAACCTAACTTGGTCACAATACACCGGTTTGTTATGAACTTTGTGCGACACATCCACTAATCATCAAAGATGGCCACCATTGCCAACGGGCAACTTAGTTTTAAGATGAAGTTGATGGAAAACATATTCAAAGATATCACTTCTGAAACTACTTGACCAATTATAGTCAAACTCAGCCACAATGGTGCTTAAATAGTCATCTACAAAGAGCGCTTCAAACATAATTTAACATTGGACCCTATGGGAAAACTTATCAAAGAATCACAATGGTTCTTAGATGATCAAATAAAAAAAAAAATTGCAGATAGCAGGAAACATAGTAGTTTCTTTGTTCTTTTGCTCACCTGTTCATCAATATTCCTCTGCTCTGAAACCATTGGACCAGTTGGAATCCAACTTAGCTTAGTCACAAAAGCGTGTCTGTCTGTAGATCTTCATCCAATTCAAAATGGTTGCCAGCAGGAAACATAGTTAAAAATTAACATTTATACGGAAAAACCATTCAAAGACATTTTCCTTCGACTTGTCAGGGCCAATATAATGGGCAAACATGGACACAATGGTCCTTGAAGGGACGAGGTAAGGCAAATTTGCACTTCTTCCTGGCTGAGAGCAGTGGATCATAGTTTTCCTCTAAAACCAAATGGCCAATTAGATCCTAATTTTTACAATATTTTTTTATGATATCCATATCAATTTTTATGCCCGCCTACAATAGTAGGGGGAGGGCATATAGTGTTCGGGTGTGTCCGTCCGTCCGTCCGTCCGTTCGTCCGTCCCAAGTCAGGTTTACCCTGCGGTTTAAGTTTTTTTTCTGTGAAGGATGTATGCTATATCATGAAACTTTACATAAATACTCGTTAGGTTGTGAATAAACGAAAATCATAATAAAAATTTATCAAAGCCACCAACTTCATGCTTCACTGATCATGGAACAAAGGGGGTATACTGAGGTTTACCCTTAGGTTGAAGTTTTTTTTCTGTGAAGGATGTATGCTATTATCATGAAACTTTATTTAAATACACATTAGGGTATAATTAAACAAAAATCATACTAAAAATTTATCCATGCTACCAACTTCATGCTTCACTGATCATTGAAAAAAGAGGGGTATTCTGAGGTTTACTCTTAGGTTGAAGTTTTTTTTCTGTTAAGGATGTATGCTATTATCATGAACTCATTAGGGTATAATTAAACAAAAATCATAATGAAAATTTATCCTTTCAACCAACTTCACGCTTCACTGATCATTGAAAAAAGGGGGTAGTATGAAGTTTACATTTAGGTTGAAGTTTTTTTTCTGTTAAGGATGTATGCTGTTATCATGAAACTTTATATAAATACACATTAGGGTATGATTAAAGAAAAATAATAATAAAAATTTACCCATGTCACCAACATCATGCTTCACTGATCATGGAGAAAGGGGATGGTTTGAGGTTTATCCATAGGATTAAGTTTCTTTTTTGTGAAGAATGTAAGCTATTACATGTATCATTTAACACCTATTAAATTAAATACTCATTGGGTATAATTAAACAGAAATCATCAAAAAAATAAATCCATGCAACCAACTTCATGCCTGATCACGAAATATAGCATTGTTCAAAATAGTTGTGAGGCGGGGCATTGTGTCCGTTAGACACATATTCTTGTTTCTGATGGTTTTCGCCCTATCCAAGTCGCTACCATCTTGGAACATAAGTTAACAATCATGGATTATCGTAGTCTGTTAACATCTCTCCGATGTCTAGTTTATGTGTGTTTTTGGATCACGTCAGTGGTCCGACAGTCATTAGTCCGACGATCATTAATCCGACAGTCATTAGTCCGACGGTCATTAGTCCGACAGTCATAAGTCCGACAATCGTTAAAGCCGTAGATTGCTTGGAATTAATTTTTATGTAGCCGCAAAAAATAGCGGTCGCTTTATGGCGTGGTTGCCGGCGTAGTTGTGGCATCCATAAACTAAGTTTTACAAAAATATTAGTTTGATTGATTGATTGAATATTGTTTAACGTCTACTCAGCAATATTTCAGCTATATCAAGACGAGAACAAGTTTGTTGATAATTAATCACTTTGGGGTATGGAAATGGCCATGGGACGGGAAATTCTGACTGCCACTGGAAAAGTAGTGTAAAATATCATAAATCTCTGACAAAAGGTCGATTATTTTGAAAAAACCATTGCACAACTAGGCATTGTGGTAAAAATAACTATAAAGACTAGTTGCAGAAGGATCCAAGATATATACTAGGGCTCACACGTGAACCTGTATAGCTCCCCTGGTGTCTAGTGATCGAGTAAAATTTCACACAGGGTTTGGTGATTAATCTTAGGTGATGACATTTGGACAGTCATCTGGTAGATTACTGTCATGTTAAAATGCCTAGTTAATATCAACTTGATATATCAAACGGTTTACAATAAAAGACAATTTACAACATTTTCCCATTGGGTCAAATGTTAAACTATGATATGCAGTTGCAGCCCTTTTTTATCTATGATAGGTAATAAAATCAAACATTTATTTTATGACAATCATGTTACCATTCCTAGTTAATATCAGCTTGGTGTATGAAACAGTGTTCAAGTAACAATTCACAACATTGTCCTATGTTAAATTATCCCCCGATGATAGCCATTTTTGATTTGTATTGGTACAGATATGCAAAACGTGGTAGATGATCATCATGACGCCATGCCTAGTTAATATCAACTTGATGTATGAAACGGTTTTCAAGAAGAAACAATTTACAACATTTTCCAATACGTTAAACTATGTTCTAAGGTGGCAGTCATCTTTGATGAGATGGGAACCTGCTGAAATATGTACGAATTGTATTTCTTCATAAGATGAACGCTATTACTATTCAAACTTAACCTCCATTTCAAATCGATTTTGAAATACAAGACAAAAATATGTATATAATTACGAAAATGTATCCATGGACATTTAGATTCTTTTCGAAATTTCCTGAATTGAATAACTTGGAAAGCTAAACATGTTTGCAATTTGAAGTTGTCCCCTCTCTGTTATAGTTTTTTGTCTCGCCTGCGACGAAAGTCGCTGAAAGCGAGACATAGGTATAGCAATCCGACGGCGGCGGCGGCGGCAGTGGCGAAAACTTTTTTCTAAAACCTTCATAACTTTTCAAGGGTAATACATACAAACTTCATCTTTGGTCCACAGTACCACCAAGTGATGACCTTTCCAGCAGCATATATTTTGGATGACCTTGACCTTGTTGTCATGGTTCAATAAGCACATAAACATTGCGACATAGTTTCACATTCAAGTCCTTTTCTCAGGAACTATAATACCTAGACTTGTCATATTTGGTCTATAGTGAGATCTATATGGGTACACGGCAGTCTGACACCTGTCGTGTTGCCTTGACCTCAATTGCATGGTTCAGTGAACTTAGAAAATCTGCGACATAGTTTCACATTCAAGTCCTTTTCTCAGTAACTGTTATACCTAGACCCGTCATATTTTGTTTGTAGGGAGATCTATATGGGTACACGCCAGTCTGACACCTGTCATGTTTCTTTGACCTCAATTTCATGGTTCATTGACTTTGTTAAATTTTTACATTCAAGTCTATTTCTCAGCAACTGTAGCCTCTAGACTCACAATATTTGTCCTAAGCAAGATTTATTTGGGTATATGCCAGTCTGACATTTGTCATGTGA
>MJUU01045641.1:0-17611 GCA_002080025.1 Modiolus philippinarum
CATGCTGCGGTCGTATCATGCTGCGCTCGGCGTAGCCCTTTATTCATACATAATGTACGCAAATAATTCATTAGATACTGACACTAAACAAGCTTAATCTAATATGATATACTGCAATAAATCTGCAAAAAGCAATCACGCTTAAACATCCTTCATACGGGCTCTTGTATGTAAATAGCTGAAACAAGTTAGTATACAAAACCGGGCTATAATGCCAATCGGTCCTGTTCCTGTTTTACATGCATACTACAAAATTTAACTAGTGCTTGGTCATCAGGTGAGTTATCCTCTCCACTCCACATACGAAAAACATTTAGAGCTGCCAGGGACGTCCCAGCTAGTGGATAGGGGATTGCCCTGTCTAAGCCCGCTAGTCAGATCATAAAACGGAATGCCTGATCGCGAACCACTGTAGTTAAACTGTGTGCAGAAATGTAGTATAAAGACCCTTTCTATATTTTTCTAATGGGAGCTTTCCGTATTACGACCTGACTACCCCGCAAACACCTTGTATCCCCCTTCCACCACCTGGGGACGCGCCCGGCATCTCTGTAGCCAGAGCCACTGAAAATCGATTCAGGTGCAGGATCAATAACTTGAAGTGAACCGCTACTGGATTTTTTTCCCTAGATTACAACAGAACTATCCCTGTAAAAGCTTAAGATTGTTATTTACTCTACCGGGTTTGACATGTTCAATACGGCGGGTGTCTTATAAGAAGCAGATGCTTACTCTACCGGTGCACTTGATCTCATCCATGGTTTTTATTGGGTCCGTGTTGTTAATCTTTGTATTTGTATGTACTTTTTTGACTTTACCATACTCATATTATGTCCTTGTTTCTTTGTTTTTCGACAACAAATGTCTCAACAGTGCAATCGATTCGAAACATTTGGAACAATAATACCAAAAGATAACAAAGATGTATAACAGTTAAGGCAGAATGTTTCTCCACAGTTCGGCTGCAGTGTTTCGCGGTCTATGACCTGACTACCCCGCATAGACAGGGCTTTCCCCTATCCACAACTGCAGGATGCGCATGGTAGATCTGATCGGAGCCCCTGAAAACTGATTCAGATGAGCGGACAGTACATTTATTATGATCTTTCCTATTAACAAGTGCAACTAGATAAGATCTTATCATCCAGATATAATTGTAACTCTTAAGTGTGGGTAAATCACCTAAAGCTGAGGATTTCTTCAAAACGGCGTTGCTGTTCTTGATTAATTATTTAGAGTTTAACGTCCAATGAGCAATATTTCAGCTATATCAGGACGAGAACAAGTTAATCAATGCAAAAATTTGCAAGTAAAAGAAGAAAGAAATAAAGGTGGAAGGGACAACCGGGGTAACGACTTTTGATTGCCACTGGAAAATTGGAGAAATGGGTAGGGGCAGGAAATTTAGCCTTCCATACGACACACAGTGCGTCTGCTCTCTTTAGAGAAATATAGAAGAGGTCTTTATACTGCTTGGAGCGTGGCGTTTCTCCAAACAGTTTAGCTACAATGGTTCGCGGTCAGGCTTTCCGTATTATGACCTGACTACCCCGCATAGACAGGGCATTCCCCTGGGGACGCGCCCGGCAGCTCTGTAGCCGGAGCCCGTGAAAACCGATCCAGGTGCCAGGCGTTGCTGTTCTTAATTATTAGACAAGGAAATCAAGAATTAGCAATGAAATGATAGGGAGTTAATGTACATGTGAAATGGGTCTCTACAAAAACATTGTAAAACCAAGCAAGGAGCAACGCTTTTCGAAGTCAGTATTAGGCCTTCACATTTATTAAGACGGCACCTGACACCGGTGTGAATGAAATTCATCGCTAATTGACGAACGGTGCCAAATTCATGTCTTATTTAGGCAATGGACGAGGATCGGCAACAAACGTAATATTGATTAATAAGAAATCAATTTAAAACCTTTTCCACTTCACTCCCCAGTCGACGACGCAGCAGAGCAAAACGTTGGTGCTTTACATAGTAGGAAAAGAAAACCTAACAAAAAATCTACAAGGTTATATAATTTTGGGTGAAAGAAAAAGAATTAATCAAGTCAAGACATAATGAACAGTAAAGAATAGAAGAAAGAAGGGAAACGGGGAATGTGTCAAAGAGACAACGACCCAAAGGGGAGTAATAACAACTCAAAGCCACCATAAGATCTTCAATGAACGGTGAGAAAACCCCACACCCAACGGCAGGTCGGAGTCAGCCCCTGAACAAAGAGCAATCAAGTCCAGCGAAATAAACATCATCCTAGACTCCTATAGACATAAATTAAACTAACTAGAAAAAGGACAAGACACACAAAGCGCAAACCTGCTGCGGCGGGGTTAAACTAGTTTTAATGGATCCTACAGCCAATGTGATAAATAAAAAAAAAATCGTAACAACAGTAAAATTCAGTTGGCAACAGGACTGAGTCAATTGTGAAAAATGAAACTGAAAGAACTAAATATACGGACAAAAACATGAAATCACAAGAGACTACTAACAGTTAACTTACATGCCAGCTCCAGACCCATCACCAACTGACAAAGCAAGTTATGTACCCTCAGTATACAGCTTCCACCAAGATCCCTTCCTGTGAGGAGTTTAGCATAATGATTTCATGTATATACCGGAATACATAACCCGTGTCCATGCAATACAGATTTTAGAAATTTAGAATGTGTTTAGTTAAATTGCAAAGACCCTATCAAAAAATCAATGTTAATACCAAAGATATACGTAATGACTTGACTATAACCCTTATGAATTAAAGGTTTTGTAAGTTTGTTAGGCGAGTTTAAGTATTTTTTACTCTTATGTAAAACATTACCGTAAAATAAGGGATGTGAAATACCAGCCTTGATTAGATATTTACAGGTTGCATTGTATTTATAAACTAAGTCTTTATATCGATGGTAAAATTTAGTAAAGGTTTTAACTAGTTTGTGATAACGAAAACCCTGATGTAATTGTTTTTCAGTATACTTAGAAGTAATGAAAAGATCAATAGCACAAAATGATAAATACGTAGAAAAAGAAGGAGACTTCGAAATGCATGGACAAAAACCAAATGAAAGAGAAAACCCAATACAAATAACTAAATACCGAAGTTACTGTGAATTTATTTTCTGCATATGCGCATTTCGACAACTTATGTCTCTTCAGTGCAGATAAAATCTAAAATTTTGGAAGACCATTAACTCAAAGATGTTCAAAAACTGATAGAAAACAAATAACCAATATGATCTAAATGTAAAGCCAAAATCAGCTAAGGACAGAGCTTTGCATGAGGGAGATACTCCTTAGTTTCAACAAAATTTACAAAACGATTGTAAACATGACGAAAGAAAACACTACAGAAAAAGAATTTATAGATTGATTGATTAGTTAGAGTCCAATGAGCAATATTTCAGCTATATTAGGACGAGAACAAGTTACTCAATTAAAAAAAATTGTAAGTAAAAGAAGAAAGAAATCAAGGAGGTAGGGACAACCGGGGCAACGACTTTTGATTGCCACTGGAAAAGGGGAGAAATGGGTAGGGACAGGATACGACACCCAATGCGTCTGCTCTCTTTAGAGAAATATAGAAGGGGTCTTTATACTGCATGGAGGGTGGCGTTTCTCCACACAGTTTGGCTACAATGGTTCGCGGTCAGGCTTTCCGTATTATGACCTGACTACCCCGCAAAGACAGGGAATTCCCCTATCAACCACCTGGAGACGCGGCCGGCAGCTCTGTTGCCAAAGCCCCTGCGATTCAGGTGCCGGGAGAATTGATAGAAAGTGAATATGGAAACACATACATACGTTATCGTAACAGCATAGTAAATGCTGCAAACAAGGTAAAAGAAGAATACAGAGAAGAAATGAAACTGTATTACAACACTTGCATATTCAGACCATGGCAAAAAAGCATTTACAAATTGTCTCCGACATGAACCAGATGAAATTAAAATAGTTTGGATTTTAGATAAAATATGGAACAAAGGAAAGACATGACTAAGTAAATGCATAACTGCAACACAAAAAGCTATTATATTTAAAAAAAAAGGAAATCAGAAGACATTAAATACACAAGAGTTCTATTCGACTTCTGTAAAAGCCAACAAGACAGAATTAATTACAAAGTCATAGAAACGGCATATTACGTAAGTGGAGGGAAACAACACGACCTACCTCATGTAATTGTATTTGCAAATGTTCAACCACATAGACCCAAAATGGGTACAGACAGATGGACGTATTGTTTTACCCTTTTATCTTTTAAATTCAGATGCTTTCTTATTTTTGTTTTTATTTTGACTTTGCCCAATTCAGGTGGTTAACCACTCTACTGACTGTTGTATTTTTGAACGTACTTTTAAGTACATGTGTCAGAACGAAAGGAATACCCTGCCTGACAGTTTCAAAACAAAAGGGCATTCATTAATCCTGCAAAAATGGGCGAATCTAAACGAAACTCAATTTCAATATTTAGATCATTCAGGTAAACTCACACCAAAATATCGAGTCAAGATCTCCGCTATCTTTAAACAAGGTCCAAGGAAAAATCCGAACATAACTGCCAAGAAATATACTGAGACCATGGATTCCCATATCAAATATTAAGTATTCATTTCTTAAACGGTTTCCGAAATCATTACAATTTAACACAATGAAAAAGTTTTTTTTTTTTTTTTGTAATTCTTTATTTTTGAAACTGAAAACATCATGAACATATAAATAGAACACTAAAATATTGAGAGTTCATATATCCAAATAGATGTATACATTACAGACAGACAGAAAACAAATATTATGTATGAATATTACAGTTATGTAATTTATTTATATAAATTAGCTTTCTTTAACTTTGTTTTTGAGTTCATCCACTGAAAAAACCTTCCAAGGGCAACCATTTTTTATTAATAAAATTTTTTTTGTGCAGAGGTTAGGAACACGCTAGATTTCTTTTCAATATACATATAATATTTCAAAAATTCTATTTCACCTTTTGTGCATGGTGAATTATTTTTTGATCTACATATGTATAGATAATATTTTAAAATCAAAATAATATTCTGTATTGTACAGTCTTGCTCCCTGTCAGCCCCAATATCAAGAAGTACATTTGTGGCATTTGTGTTCAATGCCACATTGTGTTCTTGAAGAAAACTAACAATTGATAGCCAAATTTTTTGTATATCTGCATTCCCAGAAAACATGTTTCAAGGTTTCTGGTGTCTCAAAGCAGAAGGTACACAACTCTGTTTCCTTCAACTCATATTTGTACAACTTAATATTTGTTATAAGTATCCTGTGAAGCAATTTAAACTGGAAATTTTGTAACTGTGTATTTCTTGTTATTACAAAAGGTAACATATAAATTTCATCCCAATTTTCTATTTCATTTATTTCTAAGTCATTTATCCACTTTTCCTGAGCTTTAATAGAGATTTCTTTAATATGCTCGGTGTAAAGCTTATAAAAGTACTTATTATTTTTAAAACTGTCTTTTAATTTTTTTCACTAACATATTTTCCACCACATTTAATTTGTCATTCCCAATCACAAGTTTCTTCTAGTGTGCTGGGATTGCACTGAGGATGCTATAAAATTCAATAAAGTTTGTTGAAAGATCTTGATCAAATTGATTGATAAATTCTGTATATGTGTAAAAAGTCTTATTTTCTGAAAATAAGTCATTTATAAAAATATGTCTCTATTTATGTATTTTATATTAATAGTCATCTCTTCTTTAATCTTTATATCCTGATTCAGCCACAATGGTTGTGATAAAATATCTTTTGGATTCTTATATGCAACCCCAGTATCAGATTCTAGTAGTTTTGAGTAATTAATAAAAATATCTCTCCAAAACAAATTCAATTTTCTTGATATCTTCTCAATTTCTTCTTTTTTCAACATTAAAACTTTATCACCCCCGTATTTTTCTAAAGAACTCAATAAAGGTGTTTTCCATGGAGAATGGTTTAACGGGTCAAGGAGCTTATGAAGCCATGATAATTTTAATGAATAACAAAATGACTGAATATGTGGCACTTTCAAACCTCCATTTTCTAAGTCATTTATCATTACATTTCTTTTAATCTTATCAGGTTTATTATTCCATATAAACTTAAAAAGTATGAGTTGTATTTCTTTAAATATTGAGGCTGGTGGGTTAGGCAAGACTGTCAAACACTGGACTAGTAGTGGCAAAGCTAAGGTTTTTTTACTGTAACCTTACCAATATAGGTTAAATCTCTGTAAGACCACGTGTTTAATACAGACCTTAGCAACTTTATTTTTTCCAAAAACTTACGCAATGTCTTATCATTTTCAAACAAATTAAAATTAATTCCCAACAACTTGAATTTTCCAGATTCATTCCATGACAATTTTATATTTGGCAAAATATGATCGTTTGATCCAGTTTTTGAACCTATCCATATTGCCTCAGTTTTATCAAGGTTCACTCTTAGTCCGGCACATTCAGAGAAGCGTTCAAAAATATATAATGATTGTTCAAGAGATTTTGGATCATCATCTAACGTCAGTGAAGAGTCATCTGCATATTGATCCATCAATTTTTAAACCCCCTATATTCTGATCATTTTTAAGTGCTGCACTTAGTAACTCCAAGATTAAAATAAATAAGTGAGGAGATAAAGGGTCCCCTTGTCTCACCCCTCTCTCCAAAGAGAAGGGTGACAAGTGGCCATTATTTGTGACTGTACTAGAAATATCACAGTAAAGTGTCTGTATCCATGCTTTCAGTGATGGCCCAAATCCATAAAATTCAAGAGTTTTTTTCAATAAAAGACCATTCAACCATATCAAAAGCTTTCTCAAAATCAATAAACACTAGAAGACCAGGGATTTTTTCCTCCTCAGATTTTTCGATAAGATCCATTATAATTCTAATACATTCACCTATATATCTTCCCTTTAAAAAAACTTTCTGAGTTTGACTTATAATATTTTGTAATAAAGGTTTAAGTCTATTTGCTATACAAGTAGATGCTAACTTTACGTCAACTCCAAGGAGTGTGATAGGTCGCCAGTTTTTCATTAAACATTTATCTTTACCTTCCTTGGGTAGGCATACTATCATTCCTTGACGCTGACTTATTGAAAATTTACCCTTTTCCAAACTTTCATTTAAACTATTTAATAAAAAACATTTGATGGCATTCCAAAAAAATTTATAAAATTCTGCTGTACAGCCATCTATACCAGGGGACTTGAAATTTTTCATATTTTTTAAAGCATAATGACATTCCTGTAAGGTAATTTTCCCTTAACAGGAGCACACTTCCTCTTCTGAAGGTTTTGTTATGAATGAATTATCAGAGTTTCATGTACATTTTCTTATTTTGGATTTGAACTAGTATAAAATGTTTGATAAAATTTTCTTTGTTCTGTCAAAATTTCTTGAGAATCCGTTACATTTCGCTCATTATCTACTACTAGTTTTGAAAGTATTTTTTCCACATAATGTTTCTTCTCTAAATTACAAAAGTTTCTAGAGCTTCTTTCACCCTCTGCTTGCCATTTAGCCTTAGCTCTAGTAATAATACCATTCACTCTTTTATCACGAATAATTTTTATCTCCTTTTCAACTTCGTTAATTTCTTCTAATAATGCCTCTGAGTTAGTAGAATTTTCTGCTGCTTGGTTGGCAGCATCATTTAATGATGTTAATTTTTCAAATAATTTTTTTTGTAACTTATTATTTTCTTTTTTTAACCAATAACTATATGATATTGTCACTCCCCGCATTTTCATTTTAATAGTCTCCCATAATAAATGGCTGTCAACAGAATATTCCCTCCCCGCATTTTCATTTTAATAGTCTCCCATAATAAATGGCTGTCAACAGAATATTCCTTCTCTAAATTGCCTGAGTCTATAGTTGCGTCTAACTCATATTCTGAAACCGTAATTTTTATAACTTCTTTGATTTTATTAACAAAGTCAAAGTCATGTAACAAGCTATTATTAAATTTCCAAGTACCTGGTCCTCTAGCTTGATCTATGAATTTAATTTTAAGACTGATAGGTGAATGGTCAGACCTATAACTGACTCCAATATCTGATGCCACAACAAATGACTCAATGTCAGATGTGATCATGAAATAATCTAATCTCCCCTGTTTTCTATTAGGTCCCCTCCAGATATAACGTTTTGTATTTGGATGATTTAATCTCCAAATATCAACCAAATCAAGATTTTCTTTCATCTCAGCAAGTTTTGAATATGCTTTAGGGTTATTTTTTGAGACATAATTTACAGTATCTGTATCATAATCTTGGACAACATTCCAATCTCCAACTAATATTAAGATGTATTGCATAAAAGAGTAACTTGATCCTCCAATTTCTGAAAGAAGTCTGGCTTGTCCTCATTTGGACCATACAGGGCACCTAAAGCTAACCTATAGTCTTGTATAGTTATATCTAATATTATATAATTGCCCTGTACATCTATAATTTCTTGATTTATCTTAAGTTCAAAAGAATTTTTAAATGAGATTGCTACTCCTCTGCTTCTGTAGGAATAAGATCTGAACCTTGCTTCATATCCCCATTCATGTAACCATTTTTTTTCATTTTCAACCAAACAGTGCGTATCTACCAATATAATTATGTCATACATTTCTTTACATTTTGTAAATATATCATAGCGTTTAGTCTGATCTGCCAAACCCCTGCAGTTAACTGAACCAATTGTTATTTCTGACATATATTTAAAGGTACATGTATTCTATATATATATGGCATGTATGGCAATGCAATGTAACATACTTATAAGTATAAGACTTATATTTACCTGCGATATTTTCAGTGCATGAACTCAAACAAAGTAAAACATTTTCTTTTAAGACTTCTACTTTTATAAAAATATAATGTATATATGATGTATATATTTATGTATAACAAAATGCCTCCCCCCACATTGCATATGCATACATCGATATTTTTCTTATTTAGTTTGTAAAAAAGACTTAAATAATTTGTATGCAACAAAAGGAGAACAAACACAAAAGATTGGAGGTTCATTATTGGCTATTTTAAGGTCTCTACAAGAGTTTATTGTGCCAGCTATGTAAATGTGGTCATATATGACTAAAGCTTTCTTAACAAAAATATCAAAACTATCGTGCTAAAGTACAAAATCAAGTTCAAATTTACTACTTAACTATCATAAACCATATATTACTGCGTCATTAAAAGCTTTACTAAAGGTCAAGGTTAAGGTCACTGACCTTTCATTAAATTGAAGGATATTCATCAAATTTCAATATCATCATACCAACAGTGATTAAAAAACTAGAGATTGTGTATGTAAGACACAGATGCCCCGCCAATAAGTTTATCGCAAAAGATAACCCAAGTCAATTGGGCATAAAATAAATCCTCTGTCAATACAATTGTGATGGAATGTTGTGTGTAGTTGCTTAGAAGTGGACCTAAACCCAAAAATTTTACAAAGTCATTCAAGCATAAAATGTAGGTCATGGATACCCAAAGCTTGGTGAAGCAGGAAGTTCTCATATTACAGTGAGATATCATAATGCTACAATACTTAGTCATTGAGGAACATCCTTAAATGCAAAAGTTAACCAAAGTCACTGAAGCGTAAAATGTAGGTCAAAGTCACCCAATTGTGAAAGACTTGGGCAGCACTCATCAAGGCGATTAATCTGATCAAACATCATTGTCTTATAATGTTTAGTTGTTGAGAAATTGACCTTAACGCAAAACCCAAACAAAGTCACTGAAGCGTAAAATGTAGGTCGAAGCCACCTATTTGTCAATGATTTGTGTAGCACTCATCAAGACAATTTGATGAAACATCATTGTCTTATAATGTGTAGTTGTTGAGAAATTGACCTTAAAGCAAAATTTAACCAAAGTCACTGAAGTGCAAAATATAGGTCAAAGCCACCTAATTATCAGTGATTTGTGTAGAACTCATCAAGACAATTAATTTGATGAAACATCATTGTCTTATAATGTGTAGTTGTTGAGAAATGGACCTCAACGCCAAACTCAACCAAAGTCACTGAAGCGCAAAATGCAGGTCAAAGCCACCCAATTGTCAATGATTCGTGTTGTACTCATCAAGACAATTAATTTGATTAAACACGATTGTCTTATAATGTGTAGCAGTTGAGAAATAGAACTTAACGCAAAACTCAACCAAAGTCACTGAAGCATAAAATGTAGGTCAAAGCCACCCAATTGTCAATGACCTGGGTAGCACTCGTCAAGGCAATAAATTTGATGAAACACAATTGTCTCATTATGTGTAGTTGTCGAGAAATGGACTTACTTAATTACAGTCACTAAGCCATGAAATGTAGGTCAAAGAGTCAAACTGCCTAGTGAACTGTGTAGTACTATCAAAGATCTACCTACTGGCCTAATATAATTCTATAATTGAAAAAGTTATCATCTTTCATTTTCAGTGCATAAAGAATTAAAGCGTATTTGTAAACCATATGAATTTTTCAAAAATTCATATTTTTCAAATGCATAGGAAAACAAATCATCAAAAATTGGAAATTTTAAGAGGTAATTTTTCACCTTCTCCAACCAACATTGCTAATTTGCAATAACTTGGGTATTTTATTTTTTATTGCAAATGTAAATGATTGATTGGTTAGAGTTTAACGTCCAATGAGCAATATTTCAGCTATATCAGGACGAGAACAAGTTAATCAATTCAAAACAAATTGTAAGTAAAAGAAGAAAGAAATAAAGGTGGAAGGGACAACGGGGGCAACGACTTTTGATTGCCACTGGAAAAGGGGAGAAATGGGTAAGGGCAGGAAATTTAGCCTTCTATACGACACCCAGTGCGTCTGCTCTCTTTAGAGAAATATAGAAGGGGTCTTTATACTGCATGGAGCGTGGCGTTTCTCCACACAGTTTGGCTACAATGGTTCGCGGTCAGGCTTTCCGTATTATGACCTGACTACCCCGCAAAGACAGGGCATTCCCCTATCCACCACCTGGGGACGCGCCCGGCAGCTCTGTAGCCAAAGCCCCTGAAAACCTATTCAGGTGCCGGGCAAATGTAAATGAGATTTTGTGAAATGGTGAATTAGATTCAAAGAATCTTCTGTTGAACTGTAAAGTGGGAAGTTTACAGTTAAATGGGGATAAGACCTAGACAATTCAATACCTTCATTTAAAAAAACGAATGTATGGAAAAATGCAACAGGAAACATGTGCACCTCTTCTGTTTAAAGTATAAAAGATTGATTGATTGATTTATTTATTAGTTAGTTAGAGGTTAACGTCCAATGGGCAATATTTCAGCTAAATGATGACGAGAACAAGTTAATCAATTCAAAACAATTGTATGTAAAAGAAGAAAGAAATAAAGGAGGAAGGGACAACCGGGGCAACGACTTTAGATCGCCACTGAAAAAAGGGAGAATTGGGTAGGGGCAGGAAATTTAGCCTTCTATACGACACCCAATGCGTCTGCTCTCTTTAGAGAAATATAGAAGGGGTCTTTATACTACATGGAGCGTGGCGTTTCTCCACACATTTTGGCTACAATGGTTCGCGCTCAGGATATCCGTATTATGACCTGACTACCCCGCAAAGACAGGGCATTCCCCTATCACTATCTGGGGACGCGCCCAGCAGCTCTGTAGTCAAAACCCCCGAAAACCTATTCAGATGCCGGGAAAAGTATAAAAGAAATGGCATTTCATATTTAATTGAACATTGTACTCAATATAATTATGCCGAAAATATCACCATGTGCAGTGTTGATCATCAATACAATTGTTAAAGTGTTTTAGTAAATGAGAGAAAGAGACCTCTAGTTCAATAGACATTTGCTGTACAACAGCTGTTTAACCCTCATAAACTTTATTGAAATATATCATGTTGTTGAGTGATATTTGCCAAAAAATACCGACTGAGATGCTGGACATAGTTCCCGAGCCGTAAGGCGAGGGAAATTTGTGCAGCCTCGAAGTCGGTATTTTTGGCAAATATCACTCAACAACATGATATATTTCTTTAATTCGACCGAATATCAGTCGTCTTGCCTTATTGAAGATTTCAACATGTACTTTTAACGGATGATAATATAAATTAGTTTCTTTTCAATACATATTTTGGTTATAAAGCCGGTGTTAATTCATCCATGCAACTCTCATTTTGAATTTGTTGACAATGCCAAAATACATTTTTTTAACATTTCTAATTTGGGATGAAAAAGTCATTGTCTTTTTTAATTCAGGTGAATGTGCACTTGATACGGTATCGTCGTGCTCTTGAGATTGTCAAAATGAACTATGTTTTCATTAAAAAAAAAACTCTGCTTATAGCATTTCTTAGCGAAAAAAAACTAACAATGAAAACACAATTGGTTTTTATCGGTTTGCTAAGGTCCTCTGTGATTAAACAAAACGGACACAACATAAATGAAAGCGTTTAAAATCAGATTCGCAATCTGAACTATATACCAATGATGACACCATTCATCGTCATTTCAAGATGAAATCGACATCGATTACACATTTCATCGTTTCTTCTTTATTTAAGGTTAAATCAATACCAACTTTGAGATAATTGATTTTATTTGTATATTTTGTTTAACTCATCGAGGTTGAATAATGCATTGTCAAGGAAAAATTGGGATTTGTTATTATAAGGAATAACTAAATACCGAAGTTACTGTGAATTTAATTTCTGCATATGCGCATTTCGACAACTTATGTCTCTTCAGTGCAGATAAAATCTAAACGTTTGGAAGACCATAAATTCAAAGATATGTAAAAACTGATAAGAGAACAAATAACCAATATGATCTAACCAATATGATCGAATGATGTTATTTTTAGAACGTAGTATTTTTAAAAATACAACGCTGTGATGGCAAATACCGAGGGCAATGGTGAAAAATGGAAGAAAATCATGACATTTGTCAAAATATTGAATACATGTGAACCAATCAAAAGCCAGCATTATTATATAAGATGGAATTACACGTTATAGCTGTCAGCAAGAAGTCATATCCTAAACTATGTGTTTTTACAAATTACATGAAAATATTGCATGTGATGATGTATATATTATAAGGTAAAAATATTGACAATGAATTAAATTTTGGTCACAAATTAAAATTTCTGTAGCATTACAATATAGTGTTCTTAAGCACATTGGTTGTTTTAATCGTAATTACTTACTTCTATTTTCTCATACTTTCACATTATTAGATTTATTTTTTCTACTTTAACGTGACATTTTTTAAAAGTCATATACTGTCAAATTAGATAAAATACAGGAAAGAGCATCATCTATGAAAATTAGACTGGTATAAATGAAGATCTTTTACTGCGAAAGTACCGTAATTACAAGTAAGGCGAATGAGTGCTATGGCACTTAAATGTTTTAAAATTTTAAATTTATTGTCCGCACAAAGTTTTAATGATTTCGTGTTGTCTTGTATATCATATTGTAACTTTTTAGTTTTGTCTTCGTGAGTGATGTTTGTACTACCGATTTGTCCTTGTGATTGTTTTCATACTATAGAGATTTACAAAAAGCTTTTCCAAATTTCACCATGATACTGTTTGAGGGTTAGAGAAGTAGCATGTATCATGGATCACATTGGTTTTTGTCTAAGGGTTAGAAAATGACATTAAACAATCCGCTACCAAACAGACCTTTCAAAACACTTTATGACTTAATGATAGTGTGACGGGTGTCGCTAGCGGGGCAGGACATGCTTACCCTTCCGGAGCACCTGATGTCACTCCCGGTTTTCATGGGAGTTCACACTATGAGTGCCTTAGTTCTTAATGTTATCTTTTTATTTCCGTGCATTGTAGCTGTCTCACGTCCTTGTTTTGTCTTTGTTTTTATCTGTTACCGTTTCTGCCATGTCTTTGGACTTCGATTTTTGTGGTCATCGCTTCCCTTGTTCCTTCGGTATTCTACTGCCGTTGTTTCCTGATTTATAAAATGTGGCAAATAGCATTATTTTCGAACAGAAATGTCAGGAGCCGATATCAAAAGGACAAAAAGGTAACAAACCACCAGAACGATTGTAAACCACATAAGTTCTAACTTGATATAGGCATTTCAAAAGACACGATGGGAAAAACCACATAACCTCCCCGAACCACTGTGTTGGTGCCCGACAATTGTAATTGAAGTCATGCAAGAAAGAAGTAAACAAAAGAATCTTAAATCTCAGTTCGGACCGAAACTTCTTTTTTTCCAACAAGGATCGATATTTACTATAAAACTACTTCATTGATCGTATGAGACGGAATTTTATAAAGGCAGTCATGGAGATAACTATGCCTACTATGTCTAAATGATATAGTTTTAGATAATTAATTATTTCAGATATTTTTAGATATACCTAGGGTGAGGACAACTATTTAAGCATTCTTTTGGATGTGCATTATTATTTTGGTTTATTTGCTTTTTGATGCTTTAATTTGCTATTTATTTGTCATATATGCGCTTTTTTATTGAATGCGTTTTGTGTCTTTGCTTAATTTGCTCAAATTTCATGCATTGCAGTACTAAATTTTAGTTGTTTTGTTCTCGTTTTACTGCTAACATTGAGCCCGTGTGTTTTGTTAATATACACGTATGTCATTCAAAAGCTCTATAAAGTACTGCAAATGGCAAGATAACAAACCTGGCAAAAATGCAACACACAAACAAAATCTAAAATATAAGTTAGAATGAAAACAAAAGGCCCAAACAATCAAAGCCTCATTGTAAATGGAAAACAAGACAAAGAGCAGACTTACTTAAGATCGTTTGGAAGGTAAATTACATGCACTTACCGATTTTTATTGGCAATAAAAGTAAGTGAGAACCAAACCGTCAGTCTAAAAACTAGTTGAACCGCTTTTCCTTATTCTTATTGATTTAACTTTAAAACAAATTACATTTATTAATTATTTTTCGCCCCTAAATAGGTAAATTCTGCTGAGTTTAAGTAAAACTCTTAACTTATCAGTCAAACAATAGCAAAAAAAGGAGACACGAAGTATAAACACGGCTCTTGTAATCCAAAGTATATTTATACAACAAACCGCTCCAGGGAAAAAGAATCATGGTATTATGGATATAAAAACAATCTTGAACCTAATCAATATAATAAAATTATCTTTAACATTCTTCTTCAATTGGCGAATAGTGCCAATATTTCAGCAACAAATTCATTCTAATCAACACCATTCTAAGTTTCACCAACTTCAGTAAAATCTTCATTTTCAACTACACAAATTGCAAATTCCTTAAGTATCTTCATATGTTAATGAATACAAAAATGTACTTCTTTACCAAGACTAAACAATGAATTGGCCTCCTAACCTTTAGGGAAATATATGATCTTGCATACTTTGGATAGAGCAGATGAACAACCATACACCTTCCATGGACAAGTCCTCTATTATATAAAAAAGACAATAAAAGTGAAATCGAATAATTAGCACAATTTTGCAATAATCGTGTGATATGTCGGCGATGTGACCAAATTTGCATGATCTAATATTTTGAGTACAGTACCTCCTAATCAATCTATATAGGATAAAAGATAACAGGTTAAGAGAACTTGAAACGCCCACAATTGCTGAAAATTGTAATCATGGGTCACATTTCACCAAAAACAAAACGAGAATAAACGATAGGAACTTGGGACAGTCGGACCTTTTACTGGCACTAGTAATAACCAGTGGTAGGCATAAATCGGTTCATGGGTATCCAAACATCTCCTTTCTCTATCCGGGATCCCTCAAGTGTAATAAACAAATCAATTTAACCCCGTACACTTAGATTACTAATTGCAAGAACACTATTTTAAACAGGACGAGAATGAGAAAAAAAAGTTATTTTTAAAGATGATCAAGGAGCGCTGGTCGCTAAGATGATGACTAGCTCGCTGGTTAAGCACTGTCGCACTATTTAAGAAAAATTAAACTTCAAACTTCCCCAAAAGTTTTGGTAACGAATCATCAGGTATTTCAGGGAAAAATGTACAAGTATAAAATGAATAAGTATAAGTAAAATAAGTACATTTTGTGTATGCTTAAATTAAATATGGATCTTTTTCGATTGGTGTAAGCGCATCGATAATGTTTTGCACTACATAATACGCCGTTTTCAAGATAGGTAGTTAGTCGCGTCTCGTCACGTGATTTTAGTGTCACATGATCGTTATTTAGGGCACTTTCTACTGCAAAATGGCGGACGATGGTGAACATTTCGAATACTGGAACGTAAATCAACTTAGGAAGTATTTGCAATGTCGTTTGGTTGCAACATCAAAATATAATAAGAGAAAACTTATTCAACTGGCAAAGTACGCACATGAATTGAAGCTTGAGGTACTAGACAATGATGATTACCAAGATTTATGCTCAGAAAGAAGAAAAATTACGTTGAGAGATGGATCTGAACAAATAGTGCCAGATATAGCAACCATTAAAACTTGGAAATCTGACTTAAAGGACATTCCTAACATTGAAAATGGTGATATTATGATTTATTTGTTAAATGTGTGCCAGTGGTCTGAGGAGCGACTGCGCAGATATAAGGAAGACAATGGCTATAGGTTGTATCAACAAAATCATGTTACTGATGTATATTATTGCAAAACAATCTGTGATTATGCTTACATCTGTGGTAAATGTGTTCCAGAGACAAGACAGTCTAGTGAGCCATACAAAACATGGACATTAGTTGATTCAACTGGCTATATTAAATCCAGTGGTTGCACATGTGTTGCGTAAGTACTAGAACATGTACATGTACACTGAGATATATTTACGTTTAAAAGACAAAATACATCATATTTGCATGAACAATAGGGAAGATAATTGATATTGAATCCAATTGTATTGCATAGTAGAAGTTCTGCGCTTCAAAGCTAATACATACATCAGACCTGTCAAGTCTCAAGCTTTCGGTGTGAGAGTCACGCTCTCACATTTGTCTCACGTTCATCCCTTTCAATGTCACGCTTTAAAAATTTACGGGAAAAATTGATTTCAAATAGAAAAACAACCTTTCCATGATCAGAAAACCAGAAACAAAGGGTTGTGTTGTACGTTCTTTCATACTACTGGTTCATTTTCTACTAACAATTTCTTCAATGAAAATCACATATATGAAAGATAATTTTATATTTTTCCCTTTGAATGAAAAATTTGGTTTCAAATTCCTTGCTATATGACCATTTGAAATGCTCTCAGAATGCACCACTTTGCGTCTCTGAAAAAAAAAATCTCATGGCTATTCTCCAACACGCCCCCATCTCACTCTTGGAACCTAAACCCCCTTGACAGCTCTGCATTCATGTACTTGTGTCAATTATTATAGTTTCATAAGTTTACACCATACAGTGCCATATATAGTTGACGGCATACATTTTTTATTTGTTTGGTCATGATATTATATATACATGATATAGAAGATCAAGACCTTCAATGATGATCTAGTAAACATGGAAAAAATATAGAAATTAAAATTGCTCATTTCAAAAGCAGATTAAAAGGTCTCATGCCCTCCAAAGACTTCTTCGTGTAATTACATTGTATCTAATTAGCTTGATATACATAAATGTACCATGTCGTG
>MJUU01045642.1:0-21502 GCA_002080025.1 Modiolus philippinarum
CTCCATTTTCACCAGCATTATGTTTCATTAATTGGCAAAAACCCTTGCCAGTGTTGAACAATTAAACGCCAATAATGGGCGGTTCACTGAAATTTACTAACAAAATTACATTTTTTGTTACATTAATGTGTATTGAAATTAGTTTAAGTTGACATTTGATATACATAAATCAATACCTGCACTCCTTGATGTTAATAATTTCATATAATATATACCTGTAGCTCACAAAATGATTTTATTTCCTAAATATTTGTTATTTTTTGCATTATCATTGTTTGGTTGCTTTGAAATTATGTCACTATTGACTCTTAAAATCTCTAATGGCGGAACACATCAGATATTTACAATATATTAGTTTATTTTACAGTTAATCAAAAGTATGAATCTGAAGTTTGTATTATTTTTTTTACTTTGAAATGAATTTAAAAATATCAAAGCAACAAGACCGTAAAACTTCTGGAGGGATGGCTTCAAGTTTTGGGTGACATACCCTTTTGGGGTAGCCTATTTGTGAGTAACTGGGCTCTATCAAGGAAGTCACTGCATCTAACACAGGCTCTTGAAAATTAGTGCAGTGTCATATTAAACAATGGCCTAGTGATCTAAATATGAACAGTGTTATGAACTATGTTCAGAATGGACAACACTCGCCGTGTTGGGTTGATAATCGGAATTATTTCATTGTTTTTAAAAGCCAGAATCGGGGAGCGGACAAAATGATTTTTGTAATTGCATACGCTCGCAAATGGCCAGGACAACCGTGCAGTGTCAAACAAATTACTTTGAAATAGGTATATATAATGTTTCTTAAGGGGGTTTGCTACTCCATTTGAAAATAAATAGGATTTCAAATAAACATGATTTTATGTTAGAAAATTAAAAAGGAAACAACTTAAGTGAAAAAAAAAATGATAGGTTGATGATCTAGTTTTCGAGATTTAAGTGTTTGAAAATTTGGCGGGAAACCGAACTCCTCTGATTTTTCATAGGATTAACATTGACAAGGTTTGACCATGAATGAAGATGACAGAATAAATAGAATCCAATGGAATTTTTACAGAATGTTCACAAAGATGTATAAAATGAAATTATGGAAAAAAATTAGGGGGTCAATGGGTAAAAAATTATAATACTATTGATAAAACCAGAGGATTCCGAAAATTTGACAAAAATCCCAAAACATGAGGAGCAAACCTCCTTAAGAAGGAAAAAATTGGCTAGTCGTCTTGAAAAAGGATAGCTATAAACTATAGTTTCATTTCAACATTTATCTTAATTTTGTTTTTTTTTCCAAACAGGGGACGGGCAGCCTACGGAAGACCTTCGTTGAAAGAAAATATAAATACAGTAAAAGTTTCAGATATAAGTAAATAACAAATTGGAGCTGGCATGTCAGTTAACTGTTACATAAATGTAGTAGTCTCTTGTGATTTCATGTGCTGGCATGTCAGTTAACTGCTAGTAGTCTCTTGTGATTTCATGTTTATGTCTGTATATTTAGTTCTTTCAGTTTCATTTTCCACAATTGACTCAGTCCTGTTGCCAACTGAATTTTACTGTTGTTACGATTGTTTTTTTTTTTGATTTATCACATTGGCTAAAGGGGGAAGGTTTAGGCCCAATAAAACTAGTTTAACCCCGCCGCAGCAGGTTTGCGCCTGTCCTAAGTCAGGAAATTTATTAAGCCTTTGTGTGTCTTGTCTGTTTTCTAGTTAGTTCACTTTATGTCTATGGAAGTCTAGGATGATGTTTATTTCGCTGAACTTGATTAATCTTTATTTAGGGGCCAACTCCGACCTGCCGTTGGGTGTGGGGTTTCCTCACCGTTCATTGAAGATCTTATGGTTATTACTCCCCTTTGGGTCGTTGTATCCCCGTTTCCCTTCTTTTTCCTTTGCTTCTTAACCTAACTGCAATTTTTAAAAATACAATGTTTCGATAAAATGCATGTTTGACATATGAACTTAATATAAACTCATGATGTTTCCTCGATTATTGTTAATTTCTGATGAAATATCATCTTCATGATCTTTATAATCAAATGAATATGTGCAAGATGTATACAGTTGATCAAAGACAGACGCCAAACTATGGAACGCCATAGCTGCCTTAAGGTATATGTTATTATGATATTGAGTCAATTATGTATTCTAAAGGCTTCAGTTCATATATTAAAGGGATAATATAACATAATAAAAGACTAAACATATACAATAAAAGGTCAACTCAACATAACAAAGGATCAATTGTAGAAAATAAAGGGCGAAACACTTGTATTAAACGGTCATTCCATGTTGTTAAATGGTCAGGTGCATATAACAAATGGTCGTGCACATATAATAAAGACTCGTACCCGTATATAAATGATCAAGTTAGTATAATAAAGGATGGATGCATATACTATTGCTTTAAACGCTTATAATAAAAATTCAAACAATTCCATTCAAAGGTTATATAGGTGTTAAAAAGGTCAAATGTTCACATTAAAGGATCACACTCATTAAATAGATAGTCGGGCATATAATATAAAGAGTAAGATTATCAAAATAAATGGTGGAGCTTTAATATTATAGGGTGATGTCAATATAATAAAAGGCCAAGCGCATAAAATAAACGGTCAAACTTTTAGAATAAATGGTAAAGTATATATAATAAACCATGAAGACTATATAATAAAGGATCAAGTGAATATAAGAAACATTGAAGTCCCTAATTGATGTATCAATTGAACGTGATAAAGATTCGAGCGGATATAACAAACGGTAACTTTGATGTAATGAATGGTCAAATGCAAAAAACAAAGAGTAAAGTGTATTTAGTAATAAGTCGTGAAAATATTAGAAAAGATTAAGGGGATATAATAAATTGTCGACTTCATGAAGTTAAGAGTCATTTACAGGAACGAAAGGCTATAAACATCATATTAAAATGTCAAATCATTATAATAAAAAGGGAATCGTACATATGAAAAGGACAACCCAATATCATTGATGGTTTTGCACATAACACAGAAGTCAGATGCTCACATTGAAGGGTCAAGCTCATGTTATTAAGGACCAAACAAAGATATAACAGTATCATGTTGATAGAAAAAGTAAAAACTGGTCTATTAAAAAGACGGCCTCATATAATAAAGTGATGATTATGCATAGTAGCATTGCCCACGTGTTGAGTGTTGAGCGTATCTAAAAAAGATCATAGACCCGTATGAAAATTTCGGGTTCGAATTGACGGAGGATAACTTTGAATGGTTTGCATATTGAACATGGTACACTTGTGTAATTTGCACCACTTTTGCTAAGTTGGGCTGGGCTTTTCTAGAGGCTCCCTAACATTGAACATTATATTGCAGGTAGGTTTGTGTAATACCTTTATTTCAGCTATATGATGCCCAGACGTGTACGAAAGTTTTGGACTCTGTTCCATACAGGGTACCTTACATAAAAAAAAACCCGATTTGGACCAACTTGGCTACAGTGACTGTCGGCTGGACCTTCGCAGCTTTGGCCATTATAATGGCAGATAGGCCCAGAAGGTAAAACACCTTTCAATCGGAGCTACAGCCAGTGTCCCCTTGAACCGTACGTAAATGTCGGTGTCAAATATACGTAGGTTATCAAGTTTTGTATAGTGGGTACAGCCATTTGGACCAGCTTTGGTAATGTGAACTGGATATTTCTAAGTGCGTCGTAACATTGGGAATTATATGACAGGTAGATATATGTAATACCGTTCATTTCAGTAATAATGTATGACCCCTAGACCCTTACAAACATTTCGGACGCTGTTTTATAGAGGGTAGCCTCAACACATACAATAATACCGATTTGGTCCAACTTTGTCCAGTGGACATTGCTTCGCAGCAGTGACCATAATATGGAAGGTAGGTAGGAAAAAACAACACCTTTCATTGGAGCTATTACTACTAGCAAAAATTTCGGGGTCGAATTTTAGAAGGGTACCACAGGTTTGTATAGCAAGCACGGCAATTTCGACTAACTTGGCTAATTTTGGCTTAATTGACCCTTCTAGGGGCTCTGTAACATTGGACATTATATACCAGGTAGTTATATGTAATTGCTTTCATTTCATCTATAGCGTATGATACCTAGCCCAATACGAAAAATTCGGACGCTGTTTCATAGAGGGTACCGTCCATCGAAAAATACCGATTTGGACCAGCTTTGCTTATGACGGATGGACCTTCCTAGGAGCTTCTCAGCAGTGGTCATAAAAAGTGGTCATTATATGGCAGGTAGGTAGAAAGATACATTACCTATCATTGGAGCTATTATCAGTGACCCTTAGACCCGTACAAAATTTTTGGGTTGAATTTTAGAAAGAGTACACCAGGTTTGTAAAGTGAGAATTACAGTTTTGACTCACTTGGCTAATTTTGGCCGGATCTTTCTAGCACATACACTTGTTTCATGAAAATTCATACCCCTCTACATATTCTACATATATGAAGTGAATAAGTGGATAGGGGTATGGATTTTCATTAGACAGGTGTCTGTGCACCATCCGCCTCTTCTGGCTTGGGCAATTCCTCGGCTAGCTCAAGGAACTTTATTCACTACTCCAAGTCTGAATCTTGTTTTCTTGCCGAATATGGATTTGACGGTGACACGGTCCAAGCATTCACGGTCAGTGGGGTGTAGTATGACGTCTAGCATAGTCTGCTTCAACCAGACTTTTACATGTATGTAGAGAGTTTGGACCCACACAACACAAATACGTGTTACTGATAGACGGCGCAAAGTTTGAGGGTCGGGGCATTTATGGATATGTAACTACTTATGAAATTTTCAACTTATATAGGATCATATAGTAAAATCAATGGTTTCAGCGATAGAGTGTGACAGAGGGGATCACTAGCTACATGTTGGTACATATATCAGCGGCTGTGTTTTGAAAGTCTTTTGAAAAGTGCTACAAAGCTTATGTGTTTTAATATCTCATACTATTTAGTTTCAGGGCTTCAAATATACTTTAATAAGATATTTTTTCTTAATTTATGTTCAATTATATAAGATGCAAACAACGAAATATATTTGATCAAATGACGATCATGATACAAAATGATTTTTTCTCATTGTTCTTTCGTTTTCAACTCTTCTTCATTTTGAACGTAGTGATTTTTCATATACAATGTACTTTTTTTTTACAAAAGTTGGCATACACTACACTTTTTCTTGGAGCAAAAAAAAAAAAAAAAATAACATGCACTTATATGCAACCCTCAGGGGTTGAAAAGTTTTCAATAAAGGTTATATGGTTATATCATCACCAATCAATATATAAGACGTTACATTGCCTCAGATGATCAACGATAGGTATGGAGGGTTGTGATGCGGATTGTCCATTTAAGTAAATGATTATCACAAAAATACCAATGAAAATCAGAAATTTTGTCAGTCGTTATCCGGAAGTCGGCGAAAGCTAAACCATTAATGTAAGAAGAAAATCCCCCTTCCTCCCATGAAACGGAAATGTAAGCAGGGTGGATTTCGTCAACAGTTTACCCAATAAAAACCCGCTATAGGATTTCTCATGTATTTTATACACCCACAGTTTTTTACCAGTAATAAATGAAGACATCTTTTTTATAATAATGCACAGAGTCAGCTGACTAGAAAAAGATACGCTTTTTGAGAAATGCTAGATCAAAGACTGTTTGAAAAATAAAAAAAAAACATCATGATTAATAGAGATCACTGGTTGTATTTGGAGCCGCAAGCGCAGAACATAGTTTAACATAGGACCCCATTGGTAAAACGTCATTTGGCTATTGATGCCAATTTAATTAAACTTTGCTGGAATTATGTAGAAAGATTTTTTACAAAGATTGCTGATTTTACTCCGAGTTGAGAAAAAGCACGGCGGCCACTGTGGAACATAGTTCAGGGAAAAGCATTTTTCTTCAGGTGAGCGATACAGGCTTACTCATGTTTTTTTAGAGAATTTCCTCAGATGGATTCACTGTCACACTTTAACAAGAGTTGTCAGAAGACAACATAGCTCGCCGGGGATTCCAGTAACCTCAATGCACAATAAATTCGAAAGTAACAGAAAGCTTTCTTCACAAGAATGTCACATATCAAACATAAACACCCTATCACTAAATTCTAGAAGCAAAGTTCAAGTTTTTGAAAAATTGTCCTCAGGGCAAGGTCAAGGTCAAATACAAATATGGTACCTTTAGAAAGCTGTCATCAAAAGAAAGTCTAAAAGTCTACAAATATGGTACCACAAGAAAGCACTCACCATAAGGAAGTTACATACAAAAGATAACCACCCTACCACTAAAGGCCTACCTTCTAGAGGCAAGGTTAAAGTTTTTTACAAATTGCCCTCAGGGCAAGGTCAAGGTCAAAATGTCTACAAGAAAGCTCTCATCATGAGGAAGTTACATACCAAATATGAACACCCTACAACTAAAAGCCTACCTTCTAGAGGCAAGGTTAAAGTTTTTAAAAAATTGCCCTCAGGGCAAGGTCAAGGTCAAAATGTCTACAAATATGGTATCACTAAAAAGTACTCATCATAAGGAAGTTACATACCAAATATGAACACCCTTCCACTAAAAGCCTACCTTCTAGAGGCAAGGTTAAAGTTTTTTTAAAATTATCCTCAGGGCAAGGTCAAGGTCAAAATGTCTACAATTATGGTACCAGAAGAAAGCTCTTATCTTAAGGAAGTTACATACCAAATATGAACACCCTACAACTAAAAGCCTACCTTCTAGAGGCAAGGTTAAAGTTTTTTGAAAATTGCCCTCAGGGCAAGGTCAAGGTCAAACATCCTAGCTCTTCAGGTCTCCATTCCAGAAGCCAAGTTAAAGTTTTGCTGACGCCGACGACGCCGACGACGCCGACGCCGACGCCGGGGGTATGAAAATAGCTCTCCGGACATTCGTCCCGGCGAGCTAAAAATTTGACATTTTATCTCATTTCTTTTTTTGGAATTTCAAAATGTTATTCTGGCCAACCGTTTATATTGCCCTCGTCTCACTATCTTATAATGCCAAGGTTTCTAACAGGCGACTTGATGAGTGCCCTGTTTTTTTCTATATGTTGTAATTGTCAACCAGCTTGGGACACAAGCGCTTTTGTCAGGCAATGGATTTCAATGATTGTAAGTATACTTTATCAGTTTAATTAATGCTGATAATCCCCCCCGCGTCCATGGCAAGCAAAAACATGGTTGTAGCGTTTCTAGAGATCTAGTAATAAATGCCGCTCAAACCGATGCTACGGGCGTCTTGAACTTACTATGCGATATGTGCAAAGCTAACTGTTGAAGGGTTCATTGGGCCTTAAAGATGAATGAGAACAATAAAATCGATGTACCATTGCTTGATTTTGCCATGTTTTTGGAGAGATTTTGTCTAATGTGCATTTACTCCATATCCCTTCATGGCGGATCTGGAGGGAGAGGGGAGGTGGTTCAGGGGGTTGGAACCCCCCCCCTTTTCTTGAAAGTTTTTTTTTTATTTCGAATTTGGGCAAAATTGCCCCCCAAAAAATGCAAAAAGTAGGCTTGAAACCCCTTTATTCGAAGGCTTGATCCGCATGTGTGTTCTACTGCTGATATGTCACAAAAATACATATGCGTGTAGTATATATTTTATTTCGAGGAAGTGCACGTACCATACACGATTTTCGACAACATTTGGGCATATTTGAACATAGGAACATAATTCAGTGCTGAATGCCCATGCTTCATTTGTAGTTCTAGCGAGGTTCTCTTTATATGTTAGTTTTTTAACAGGTTTCAATTTTAGTAATTTATGGGCCACCTTGCGACCATCTTTGAATAGGTGCTAATATGCTGGACAACATTGACCAAAGGACCAATTTTTATCATGTTTTGGTTGCGGTTCAGTTATTTTAGAGAAGATCTTTGAAAGTGTTCCTGTAAAGTCAAAATTTTTAATTATTTTTTTCATCTGTGAAGGACTATTGTTGTAATGTTTGGTTCCAATTGGACAAGTACATGTAGTATCAGGGGAAATCTCATAATATTTTTTCCATAGGGTCCGATGTAAAACTATGATCCCCGCTGCTGGCCATCTTGGATAAATTGTGAACCTGAGAACCAACCAAAAGGCTATCACGATTTAGCTTTGTTTCAACTGTTGAGTCGTTTCAGTGAAGAAGATCCAGGCATTTGTTTTTCAATAGAGTTCAATATTAAAATATGTTCACGGCTGCAGAGGCTATCTTGAATAAAGTGCGATCATGAAAAACAGCTTTAAAATGGGAATACCTAAACACTATAGTGGTCAAATTTGGTTTCAATTGGCAAAGTAGTTTCAGGAAAGATTTCTGAAAGTGTTCCCAAATATTCCAAAGTTATGTGCTCCTCTACATGGCGACTATCTTGGAAAAAGTGACAACGAGAAAATAAAAATTATAAACAAAATCTTTAACATAGATCTAGACCCAATGACTTTGATTCAAGTTTCACAGGCGGGATGTAGTACGTGGAAATGGGAAGTTTGTGCAACATTTAAAATTGTAAATGCCGTTTTCTGTGTTCAAATTCCCCAGTGCAAAGATAATTTCCACAATATCACATCCTAGAACTCTAACTCCGTACGTGTGTGTGTGTGTGTGTACGCGAACATTGGACCAGACTTGACAGACATTCTACCTTGTCCGAGGTACATAGATAGAATATTCGACGGTCAGAATATTTTACCATTCATGTTTTTTTACATTGGAATGCATGTACGATATTGATTAGATTCTTCAGGTCGACAACAGCTGATAATATGGGTTCAAGTTTTTGTTTGAAAACAAGATGTATTTGTGAAACACTATACCCCCGGTAGCAACCATGTCTACATTACAAATTTAAGGCTAAAATTGCAATCACTAGAAATTAACGTTAAGTAGACATTTGTACTAAGCTCCATTCGATCTATTCACATAAGAATATCAATCCTCTTGCAATCATAATTAACGACCTAAAGGCAAAATCTAGTTCTGACCCTTTGACCTCTGTGACCTTGACCTTTAACCTGACCTTGATGAAATTTGCATTATGGTGTTGGTGTTCAGATTTATATGATCAATATACAGGCCAAATATGAAGGTCCTATCACATCTGGTTGAAAAGATATAGACAATGTTAAAGTTTTCAAATTTTCACTCAGTGACCTTGACCTTCTACCTTCTACCTGGCAAAAAATTTCGTGGTTTTGTACTAAGCTCCATTAGATCTATTCACATATAGAATATACCTAAAGCCTCTAGCAATTCTAATTAATGAGCTACAGCAGAATCTAGATTTTGACCTTTTGACCTTGACCTTGTGGTTTTGACCTGACCTAAGTGAAGTTTGCATAATGCTGTTCAGCTTCATATAACCAATATACAAGCCAAATATGAAGGTCCTATCATATCTGGTTGGAAAGATATAGGCAATGTTAAATTTTTCAAATTTGCACTCAGTAAACCTTGACCTTTGACCTGACCCAATGTTGTTTGTTGCATTTGTTTTAAGCTTTATTAAATCTATTCACATATAGAATATCAAGCCTCTAGCAATTGTATTAACGAGCTATAGCAAAATATAGCCTTAGACCTTTTGACCTCTGTGACTTTGACCTTTGACCTGACCTTTGTGAGATTTGTATAATGCTATTTAGCGTCATATGACCAATATACAGGCCAAAAATGAAGGTCTTATCACATCTGGTTGAAAAGAAATAGGCAATTTAAAGTTTTTGTTCAAGTTTTAAAATTTGCACTCAGTGACCTTGACCTTTGCCCTGACCCAATTTTTTTTTGTTGAATTTGTATTAAGCTTTATTGGATCTATTCACATATAGAATATCAAGCCTCTACCTATTGTAATTAACGAGCAATAGAAAAACCTAGATTTTGACCTCTGTGACCTTGACCTTTGACCTGACCTTAGTGAAATTTGCATAATGGTGTTTAGCTTAACATGATCAATACACATACCAAATATGAGGGTCCTATGACATTTGGTTTCAACGTTATGAGCCAGGTTAAAGTTGCGGACAGACAGACAGACAGGGCAAAAACAATATTCCCCCGATCTAAAGATCCGGGGACATAAAAATATTAACTGGAAAAAATTCGGAAAGAAAACCTAACCGACAGTACTTTGGTCCGTGTCACTCTTTACACATATAAAGTAAACGATGTGTTTAAAAAAAAGGCAATTGAAGCACACACACCACACAACATTAAAGAAAGAGACGAATTCAAGGGAGTTGGCACCTATAAAGTACGGCAAAGTAAAGTGTATCATAGTACCGTAGACTTCGACACCCTACGTTGGCATCTGCTATATATATTGACAAGTTCTTGAAAATTTAAGTAAATTCGTAATTGTTTCTGCAGCATATTCTGAAAATGCAGTTTCAATTTGGAAATCAGTACTGAAATCAAACTATCAATATGTAACATGTATTTTGCTTAATAAAACTATCAACACGAGACCGATTGTGGCTCTTGGGTAAATGGGTAACAGATGATTTATTCCTTTTGAATGAAATGGGGTATCTTAAATGCACTAGGGTAGGATATCCGCCATCTAATTGGCTAGTCACAATGGAATACTGACCCTGACGGAATAAATATAATTTTTTGTCATGTCTTGACAAAGTTTGCAAACCTCCGCTTTCTATCAAAGCACGAAAAATACTCTTCCGATGCGCAGATTCTTGCACTAGAACTTCAACTGCTTCGTGAGTGTGCAGAAACATACAAAGTCCACCCCAACATTTAAAACATATATCTTTGTATAATGCGACGGGGTTCACAGCGCTTTTGAAACGTTAAACTATGTATTGTTACACATTTAAATAATGCTCAATTATTGCTATATTAAATTATGGTCTCCATGTGTGTTTTCAAGGGTTGGTTTTGAAGTACTGTAACGCGTGTTCATCAACACGCGTGTTTATTTACATTGTATGTGTTTATTTACTTTGTACAGACCAATCAAATAATGTTCAACCACATTCCAGTACCAAATTTTTGGCAAGCCTTGTTTATCGTTGTACCTGTCGCACGTCCTTGTTTTGTCTTTGTTTTCCTCTGTTGCCGTTTTTGTCATGTCTTTGGATTTCGATTTTTGTGGTCTTCGCTTCCCTTGTTCCTTCGGTATTCTACTGCCGTTGTTTTTTAGCGTTACAAGTAAAATCCAGACTCTGCATTTTCAATGTAAAGAGTCTGAATGATCAAGACTACGTCAATCAAGGCTAGCATAGTGTTGTCGCAGACGGTGTTGCGAAGTGGCAGTATTTTTGTGCTTGGAATAGCAAAGATCCTGGTGGTAGGCTGCTTCACAGACTCGGTTAATTGGTTTCGACCAGAATTTGAGAGTACTATCAGCGTTCATTCGCTTGCTCGGGTTGGTCCTGGTCAGGTCAAACTGTGACTTGTCAGATGCATTTCAAAAGGGATCCGACTAATCAGCTTGTTCATAAGTCATGCCACGGTAGCACCCACTAACTGTGACTTCCTGGCCCAACACATGGTACACAAATGTACAGGTACAAATCCCACGCTGCCGCCCGTAACTGGTCGTCACCCTATCCTCACCCAAGCTTACACAGTCTGTTTTCTTTCGAAATTTCACGCAAAACTGATTATAGCTTTATTTAAATAAATTAACGTTGAAGACATTTCCTACGAAGATATCGCATCCACGAGATTCAGCTATAGATTCAGGGCCTCTTCACAGGGTAATAGGATTATGGGAAGACAATGCTGATGAACAACTTGCTGTACGATGGATGGCTCGATCATAAATGTCTCTAAGCAGCTCAATCAGCCCATTTACATGTACCAGTTACTTTAGAGGGTGCTGGGGAAAGGAAGATATTCTCACGCTTCTCTGTAAAGGATATGTCCTCACTTACTGATCGATATATAAGAAACAATGAAATCACCGGGGGCCGCTATGATTAACCATATCTATCCGTTCTTCTTTAAGCAAAGGAACGATCTGCCCGAGCCTCGCTAACTCGACACCACTCACAAGAATTTCATGGTAAGCAACGACTTGATGCTGAATAAGCGGGACAAGTGCACAACAACGCTGAATACTTCTTTATGAGTAAGAACTACTTCAAGTTTCCCGAGCAGTCAATCCGAGAAAACACAAAATTCATCTACCTCGTCAAGCAGGACGATAAGAATCGAGAGCATCACCTCAATGATTGCATTGCAACGACTTCACCAAGGAGCAGCTTGATACTCTGTGTGAGCAATGTTGGTCGAAGCCCAAAAAGATCTTTAGCAGTGCGTGGCCTTCATTGTTAGCATCCATGCCGTCTTGGTGAAGACAAAGGCAAAAGACATCTCAACTCGTCGAGGCCATCGCGACTGCAATGTAGTGTCACTTAAGTCCGTGACCGTCACTTCTCGTATCCTTCCAGTCAGAGGCAAATGAATAAGACTCCTCAAACGTCTTGAAGAAGTTCGCTGAAATGCTTATGGGCGCTCGACAGCATAAATGACGTTTATCAAGATCATTGACACAAAGCGGTGGGAATCGTTTGCTGAAGAATACAAAGTGGGCGTTTCAAGCCAGTATTATGTAGCATCGACTTAGCAATATTGGACTGGACTGAGATCTAAAACGTTTAGGGACATTTTTATGTGTTCGCTCTAACGTATAGGGGCGTTAAAAAGTTCGTTCAGACGCTTTAGGGTGTTCAAAGGTGCCGGCCAAAAGAAGTTCTCTTAAACGCTTGCAGAAGTTCGATCAAACACTTAAAGGCGTTCGACAGCGTTTGATCTCATAAATGTATAACGTTCCTCAAAATCATCAACCCCGAGCGGCGGGAACAGTTTGCCGACGAGTTGTATAATACAAAGTGGGCCTTTCAAACCAGCATTATGTAGCATCGACTCAGCAATTTTGGACTGGTCTGAGATCTTTCCAAGACAGTGGTACAGTGGTAGAGGCTCAAAAGGCAGCAGCTTCCGAGATCACTTAAAAGATCCAGGGATTTACTTCACCGGTACCAGTGCTTTGCTCACCCTAAAGTCCGCTACCAATCGAATCAGCATTAGATATTACCCATGGTTCGCGGCGGTTCAATATCTCAAGCTCAACATGACACCGACGAATGACCATATTTTTGGGCTGAAATCGGATATTGGCACCATCAAGATGGGAATTGGCCCGTTCACTTCGATGGCGATGACCTTTTCGTGGATTGTGTGCGCTACAAAGGAAATCTAGGCTAGTGGGGACTCATGATGGTGAAGCACCTAGGATTGTTCCACGCGGAGATCTGGTGACTTATGTCGACATCTTGCGATTGCCATGTACCAAGGAAATTCTTTGTTGTCGAGGACCCCAAAACGATCCAAAGCCACAGATGGGAGGAGATTGTTTCTCACAACTACACGCAAGAAAAGCCGGGGAATTTCAAAGGCAGACCATGTGAATAAAGTATAGCGCTGCAACAAGGCCCTTAACAAGACCCTTAGCAAGGTTCCTAAGCAATGCCAAAACAACCCACAGCAGCATACCCGATCGAACAATCCCATCTAGAAGACGGCGGCATCGCCACCATTCACAACTTTGTGCAGCGTTTTAAAGAAATTAGCAAAGGCTGAAATGCTTTGTGTCGACAAAGAATTGACCTCTGATGACAATCTTAAAGCCAACGAATACTAATCCCAAGCCGGCACATAGCTCAACAACAACAGCATCAATATTTAGACCTTGGATGAACGGATCGAAACCTCAAAATGCTTCATACAAGGTAGTAGTCTGGTCATGTTGCCAGCTTGAGGTGACATATGTCCTGCTGACATTCGTATTTGGAAGAGCAATTGTCCTTTTTCAAGGAATTTTCAAAATTTTCATATTTTTTGTCTTTTATTTCCAAAAGATGATGAAGATTAAGAGTGAAATAATAAAATATTTGTCATACTCTGGCGACTTCAAAACTGGAATTGAAAATTGATCGTTGACCACCGTTTTCAAAATGGCCGCCAAAAAAAGCGGAAATTCAACTAGGCCGATTTCAATGAAATTCGTTGTCCAAATAGGTATTAATGTCCCAACATCAAAATCGATGTTGAAGTTGTTCGTTGACAGCCATTCTAAAATGGCTGCCAAAAAAGGCTGGAAAATTCAACATTATTCGATTTCAATGAAACTTGGTTTCCAAATAGATATTGATGTTGCGACATCGAAACCGATGTTGAAAATTGTTCGTAGAACGCCTTTTCAAAATGGCTACCAAAAAAAGGCGGGAATTCAACATTGTCCTATCTCAATGAAATTTCGTTTCCAAATAGATATTGATGTCATAACTTTAATACATGGTGTTAAAATGACCGCCATTTACAAAATGATGTCTTGACTTCAAAACTGGTGTCGAAAGTGGTCCATACCAAGAACGTTTTTTGTCAAAAACGCCCATCAAAGAAATATAATAAAACATGATCAGACTTTAAATACAGTTCACGATATTGGTGGTGTTCGAGCTACCACAGTTTGAGAGACTGTTCAACTGTATAACTTACAGCTGCCTTTGTTTTGAATGTTGTGATTTCTATTTCTGTGCTTTGTATCTGTCTAACGTCATAATATATATATGGATTTTTGTAAATTTCACTTCTTTGTTCCTTCGGTATTCTACTCCCGTTGGTACAATGTTGGCTTGATTGTGGCAACTGAAAGCCAGGTGAGCCATACAGGATCCTGGGAGCCTATGGTTGAGAACATTCCGTCACCTCAGGAAAATTTCACAGGCTGCAGAACCAAGGTGTCTAGGGACATTTACTGAATTCATAACGCGAGATTTCTAAGATGATGACGGGTTTTCTTCCTGCCAAAACGGGCTGTAACGCTTCTGCATGAGTCATGCAATGTTTTTAAAGAATTACTAAATCTCAGACTACACTAGTCGACACATCATGGCCGCATTTCCTGCACATGATTTTGCTTAAACCTTAAAGATTTACACTTTTAAGCCGGTCATAAACCATCACAGCGGAAGTTGGAGCTGTGCTTGGACTTGAACACTGATGAAATCTTCAGACGATAAACCAATAACCCGCAAATAAATCGCAGAAGGATACATTCAACCATCAACAGTATCTTTGATCCACTTGGATTCCTTGCTACCGTTATCAATTGCAGAAAACTGAGGCTACGAGAGAGTTAATCTCAGAGACGTTCTACTGTTTCAGAGGACATAGCCCATGAAAGGGAAACATGGAGAAATTCTCTCAAACATACCAAAACTCTACGGATACCACGATAACACATCCATATGTAACACAATAACACATCCATATGTGAGAAACCTGAGCAAAGCAGAGACCAAAGAGTTACATGTATTCGAATCCGAAAAGGCTGTAACAGCCGTCGTTTATCTTACAATTGTCGATGAAGATGGTGACTCACAACTGGGTTTCGTGATGAGGAAAAGGAAGTTTGCTCCTATTGCACGTAATGAACTGTGTGCAGCTGTCATCAGCGTGGAGATCGCGCAATGTCCCATAGAACACATGGACATCAAGATTTAAAAGAAGAGGTTCTACACCCTTGTTGCCAAAAGAAAAATTCGGCAGTGCTGTACCCCTTTAATGTTCATTGGAACTACTATCCAATAGAGGAACCTTGCTGACTCGGTCACGAGATCGATACCAGCTTGTGGAATTCACCATAGGGAGTGGCTAACCAGACTCTTGGCTACTGTTAACGAGCATATATCTACAAAAGACCATGGCCCAGTAGATCCAGACATGGGCAAAGAGGTCAGACCAGTGGTCAGAAGTGACAAGACAAATACTGTCACAAAACGACATGATATCCATGACATCGGAACAGACAACTAAGAAAGATTTTCAAAGTGGTCAATACTTGTCATAAAAATAGCGCTCCTAAAGTACTTAGCCCGTAAGTGTTGGACTCAGACAACTGACACAACAACATGCATGAAATCTGATAAGATTCCGAAGATTTTGTCTAGATGAGATAGACAACATTCAACGAGGGGAACCACTCCGAAAAAAGTAGTCAGATAGTGAACCTTAATCAATCTCTTGACAAACAGAGTTTGCAAAGGGTTCGTGGGCGTGTCAGTAAGTCCGACCTAACCCTCATGGAAAGGAAACCATTAATTATCCCAAGACGTCACTGCAAAGCTACGCTCTTCATCAGGCTCTACCATGACAGTAGCTAATTTCAAAGGATATGATGAACATATCAGAAAAGCACAAGTGTATGTGATCGTCAGCGGAAAGCCAACAACATATATCCAACCGATCATGGACATGATTTTTCTTATTGAAGAAAACTGTACATAAGTATATATATATGTGTATATATATTTTTTCATTGAGAAAAGACTGCCGCTTGATGTATTGAGATAGTGCATTTATTCCACATTTTATTCAAGTATAGGTATAAATATAATTATTGAGGAGTCACAGGTGAATATTTTGGTAGTTCGGGGGTCTAAAAATAAAACGATAGATTTTTCTTTTTCTCTGTTATTGAAAATTAATTGAAAGCCCATCAAAATTTCGAAAAAAATCAATAGGTCACCGGACTCGTTTTCCAGGAAAAGCTTCCGAAATAGAAAGAGTTTGCCAATTCTGATATAGCCTATATAGGGAGAATATACAATTTAATTTTTTTTATGTGAATAAATGACAGATTTTTGTGAAAATGCAGTATTAAGTGTGTCAAAGTAATTACTTTGAAAATATAAAATAAAAAGAGTTTTCCAATAGTGATATCCTTCTCACACTGGAAGCATAAATGTTGCATATTTTACTTTATTTATTATCAATTAACTATTCAAAATCACGTTTAAAACATTTAGCGATTAATTCTAAACTGATGCGGAAGATGGATGCGCAGTTTTAGACACCCGAACCACCTTAACATGAATAAATATAAGATCATCGTCGCAGCCAATAGCTCGACTCTGAGAACAAAACTTATCAAAGTCAGGAGCAATCAGATCGATTTCAGTGTAGACAACAGTATCATAACTGGGGTTCGATCTTAATTATAAAGCGTGAAGGGATTCCTGTGGGGATAAACACACACTACCACTTGCGCTTGCTCTCATAAGGTAATTACAACGATGGAATGGATCATCCAACTCCTGCTGGTTCTCAGGAACATAATTGTTTATAACTATCCATTGTTGTTTTTCTAGAGGTATCTACAAACTCATCCTAATGTCATCGATACTCACGAGATCGATTGGAAAGAAGCTTTGCTGGACCGGATTCAGCGAGTATAACCAAGATTTTGGCCAAATTGAAATAAAACCAGCGTGGCTTGTTGGAGATTTCATTGACCAGATAACAAATGGTTAGACAGTTATTAAACCAAGAATTAGTCCAAAAATATGCTGAAGATATCATGCGTGCCTTTAACCTTGAAAGTTGAGGGTCGGAAAACAGTTGTTACTAAGACGTCTATATACAGTAGAGTGCAGACATAACCTCTCACCAGTCAAAAAAGCTCCTGTAAGTTAATTTAGGGCCGTTTTCAAGTTAACTTAGACCAACCACAGAGCAGTCTCAAAAATTATTCTCAGTTTACTTTAGAACTATTCTAGCGCCCTGACGGCGGTGACCTGTTCTGGTCGAAGAGTCCTGACAGATTTTACCTGTTCTGGTAGTACAGCCCTGGCCGCTCTTACCTATCATAGAATCCTGACTGCTCTGACCTGTCATAGGGGTCCTGTTTGTCAATGTAGGGAAGTTTGGCAATCTAGTAATCAACGAATCTTCTACCATTTCTTGGATCAATATCTTGAATCTAGGGGATCCAAAATTCTGTCGGGTCCTCATTTGATTTTCGTATAATTTCAGCTTGATTTGAAGACTCGACTCCGAGCCATTTTACAAGAAGGTTTAACTGTTGCGAGTAAAACACTTTGGCTCCATCGACAATTGACACAAGGTAGGATACAGCACGGTGGTTGAAATGTGAAGGACCAGATAAAAGTATTTCCGTATGAGGAATAAATCTAGTTATATCTTAAGTCTATTTTTTCAGTTGTGTCATTCTTCAAGTTTACTGCTTGTGAACTTTGCATTGATGTGTCACGTAATAAGTGCTGATGAAATGTTCAAATGTTGGTATATAACTGTTAAGCTGCAATCTAACAGACTGATATTTACGAGGTGGTCCAGCAGAAGCTGGAGTAGATGTCATTTCCGGTGCTCCATATACTACTGTTGGAGTTGACGTAACTTCCGGTAGTATAGAGGGCCTTTATGATACTGACGGAATATTTGTGATTTCCAGTAGCTTAGGTTACCGGCGTTCTAGTAATGTTTTTTTTATTTCCTCTATTTCTACATACTCTTGAACCCGTTGAAGACGGTTTGCTTCTTCTTTGGGGAGCTTATCGTGCTTGTTATGTTTGGTCAGCCTTTAACTCCGTTCGCTTCCGAGCTGTTGTTGCTTCAATTTCGGCTTTTTTGACGAGGTGAGGCATTATCCATTTGTTCCATCATTGTCTTTTGACAAGCTGTTGTCTCTTCTGGGATGGCTTCTTGTTTTAACAGAGCGGTCTGTTTCTCTGCGAAAGCGAAACTCACTTGAAGAGCTTCCGCTTTTGCGTTGATTCGTTTTACCAGACTGGAAGCATATGGTCGTCTGGACGTCCTACTATGTGAAATGTATTTACAGGTATGAGACGAAGAAATACTTCCTGGTGGCTTTGGTATTTCCTTTAGAGTTAGAACCTGGCTGGCTTCCTGTAGCTTGAACAGGGCGGAATCTATAGTATGTTGTCTGAGGCTTAACAATGTTGCATAAGTTTTCAAGTCTTGTTTGTTATCTTCAGTCCTGCTGGTATAGACAAAGAGTTGTTTCGGGTACCTGGTGTTTGCTTGTGTAATCTTCTGACCCAGGCTTAACTGGTCCCTTAAAGTTAATTGGAGAGTCGTCTGCTTCCTGGAGTAGAGTGTCAGGCATTGTCCATAAATATGTCTTGACAATATTTGTCATATGTCTGTGAATATAGTTTTTGCCTTTTCTCTGATAGTGTCCGAAACTGCAGACATGGCGTCCTTGGGTTTCTCTTGGTGACTGTGTTGTCTTCTGTCCTTGAACAAGAATAAAGATTGTCCTGTAACTGTGTTGCCTGTAACAGGAACGGTGCTATCAGTTGTCCACATAAAGTCTTGAACTAAGGCTGGTTTGAGTGTTTTCACTTGACTGGACCGAATCCAGCAGGTATAGCCAAGTTTGTGTCTCAATTTACATATAACCAGTGTGCCTCTCGAAGATTTTACTAATCAGATAACGAATGATAAAAACTGTTATTAACCCAAATCATGATGGAAATATCATACGTGCTATCAAAGTTGGGCGAATAGCGAATGAATCGTTACCAAGAAGTGCACATTCGAAAAACGTCCACAGATACATTAATTGGGTTTCCAAAAGGTGGTAACAAAAAGTGATCTGTTCCTTGATGTCACTGCTTGATCCCGCTAAGATTTTCTCGCTACTTGTCATCCTGCTCGAAGAAGGCAGATAGTTCTGACAAAGGTCGAAGTAGTTGATGTTATTGTGGCGGCGTCGCAAGTAGTAGTCTTAATACGTGTTCTATTTGCTGAGCATCAAGTGGCCGAATACTACAAGAATCTTGTCAGTTAAGTCGAGTTGGCGCATCATTCTTGATACTTCATGGCGGTTGTCCCTGACAGTGAGCTACGTGAGCTACGTGTGGAAACCCTCCTTTGAAAAATGGGCTGGTGGAGCATCAAAGTCAAGCCAATCATCACGCAGAAGGTTGCTTAGCTATTTCGTCTTTCCACAATCAAATTTCCCGGTGAGGAGCCTTTGAATAGAAAGTAGGCTTAACCAAAACATATCAAATGAGTAAGCGGCCAACCATATGAGCTATGTTGTACGGATCCAGGGGAAGCGGCTGCGCGCAACTCACTCCGTGACAAGGCAAGACTTGCCTCACTTAACACCGTTCTCAATCCAATTGCACGCAAACGTTTTAATTATACATTTCTTCGTGAGACAAAACAAAGAACAATGACCGTCAGACTCTGAGTGCGTCATGTTTGATGATCTATTGTAACATATTTAAAATATTGAACGAAACATGAAAAATTAAGTGTGATTGATTTTATCGGTATGTTTTCCATTGGAATCAAATCACGGTTTTAGTAGTATATGTGAGATGGGAAAAAGTTTGTTGGTCTGATAAACTAGTCACGGAAAAAAGAGTTGCACAAAGTTCCATTTTTGTAATGGTGGGTGTAATAGGCTACAACATGGCATCCAACTTCGTGGATATGAGTTTTTTCTTCGCAACAAGTGAAACAAGTTCATCATGAGCATCATCGATATCTAATTGCAACTGGCTGTCAATGCTTTAGGCAAGCGGCAGTATGATATACCTTCTAAACCATGTTCAAGTCCTGTGTTCCTCCGTAGTGGACACAGGCGCTGAAATTTACAATAGGATGATTTGAAACGGTATTGAGATGTAATCTACCAAAAAAAAAAAAAACAAAACAAAACAAAACAAAACAAAAACAACAAACAAAAACAAAAACAATTTAAAAAAAGTCTTGTATGGTCGAACCACAACACTTTAAACTGAATACATGTATTATTTACCTCTCACGCAAGTCTACGCACACCTTCCTATCCAGCCCGGACGAGTTTGTTGGCAAGTACAACAAAACCAAAAACTTAATCAAGATAATCGCTCCGTTACAAAACAAAAACTAGAAAACTAGAAATACTGTTAGCATAGCTCACTAATTGAGACCCCCTGCTCCCCCGCATATGATACGTGGATGGCAGAGTCAAAATACGGGTTTGAAAACCCCAAAATTGGTCCAATCAAAATTTAAGGAGATGCACTATGACCCCATTTGATGATGTCATCAAATTCCATTCAGTTGTGGATGACATTCCAGACGGCACCTCCCACTTTAATGGCAATGCATGACTAAGCCTGTGTATGGCTATTGGAATAAGATCAAATATCTAAAATAAGAGGTGCACTATGGCATCATGGGATAAAGATTCTCTAAAAGTTTCATCAAATTCCATTCATTGGCTTAGGAAGGATCGCGGATACCACACTATGTCCCTCTAATAACAATTCAAGGGTTAGTCTATGTATAGCTATGGGATACCGCAAAATTAATCAGATCAAAATATTAAATAGGAGGTGCACTATAGCAACATTTGATAGAGATTTTCCAAAGTTTCATCAAATTCTATTCATTGATTTGGGACTAGTTTCGGATACCATACCAGCTCCCTCCCCTTTCATGACAACGCAAGGCAAAGTCCATATACTGCTGTGAGAAACACCAAAAATGAGTCAAAATTTAAAATAAGAGATGCATTATGGAACCATGTGATAAAGATTCTATGAAAGTTTCATCAAATTCCATTCATTGGTTTAGGAGGAGTGGCAGATACAAAGATTGGACTAATGGACGGGCGGACAAAACGAACACTATATTCC